>JACCGJ010017486.1:26082-61096 GCA_013407085.1 Atriophallophorus winterbourni
CCCCGACCTGCTTCTTAGTAGAGATACTTTTCGGCACGAAACTCGTCGAATATTTATGATATGCTTAACCATTTTCGAATATCAAAATCAAATGTTAAATCAGACTGGGTGTTTTGAATGAACAAAAAATAATTCGCGTTGATTTTGTCGCTTACACAGAAAACAACAACCTGGACCAGTGCAAATTTCGAAACCGTTTTCGTGGTGTTTGGGATTTGTTCCAATTCGACTGGGACAAACAAGCGGAACGTGTGTTAGAATCGCTTGCCATACAAGAGGAGCATGTATTGTACACATTTGGAAGTAACGTTCTTCAATTCCATTGTATGCGTGAGCGACAAGTTGGCAATCGTTTGCGATACACCGTTCGCAGTTTGCAACAAACCAATGGATGGTGAGTGCTTCGATGCAAATAAAATAAAAGTAACAGAAAAAATTATTAAAGATTTCTTTAATCTTATCCAGTTACATTTTTCGATTCCTTGAAACATTCCCCTGCTCGTAAACACGTATATTAACCCAATGTTTGATTATTCTATGCAAGCTTGGGCACCTCAGCGACAAAAGGAAATCAAGCTGCTCGAGAGGATTGACCGCAGAGCAACTAAAATGGTGGGCTGTCTTCGCGACCTCCCTTATGAGAATTGACGGTTGCATATAAATTTGGAACGATTTTTTCTTTTCGCTGCGCGTTTGTTTCTTATGAAACTCCTTACCGTCAGATGATGTACATTAATCTAGTGAAAGGATTTTCAGGACCAAACCTGATATATTTAAGCTTAGTAATTTCGTCCTACAACCCGAATATTTTTTCATTATACCGAGATAATACACGAACTTTTCTAACTACAAAAGCTGTCTTGACGCATAAAAATTTATATTTTTCCTCATACGAATATCGTATGTTGTTTTTTCAGCTATAAATTCTTGAATCCTGAATCTTGAAGACACATTTTGTATTATGAGAAAAACGGACAAATTTCTTGGAAAATCATGTCTGCTTATACATACAGTAAATGCGTGAAATTCATACAAACGTATTGAAAGAATGAAAAACACTTCGGAATTGAACATATTATCCCATCTTAAAATTTGTAGCTAATGAAATTCATTCGTATGCTTCAAGCAATGGATCCTATAGTCAACGTTCTACCTTGAAATGAATCATCATACGCATCAACAAATTTATCATATTAGCTTGTCAGTCTAATTTTGTAATATCCAGCATGAAGAATATATTGTTCACTAGAGCATTGCTAATTATATGGCACACTGCTTCATGATTAATTAGTTAGTGAAAATTCAATTAATGCTGTCAAATGTTAATAGTTGAAATGCTTCAATTCATTATCTGCGAAACATAGTGGTTTATTCCATCTCTGTTAGATAATAATCTGTCAAGCGTGATATAAATATCGCTGGCAGTGTTATTTGATTATTATTTAATTTGGAAACAATGTTTCCCCTAATTTCTATCATTATACAGCCGTGCTCGCGACTGGTGTCTCGAATTATGGGGTGATTCACTCGTGCAGAAACCTAACGGATCTGTTTTGAATTTGTTACTACTCAGACGTTGTAAGTAGCTAATCTGTTTAATTTGATTTGTTCAAAAAGATTGGCGGTTTTTCACGTTATTAAATTTCCACTATCAATATTTTGTGCATGCGTTCGTCGACATGTAATATAACTAATAGTCAATAAAAAATTGTTGCAATTTTGGTTGACAAAATGCGCTTCACATTTAGGTCCCAGCAAAGCAATGATGGAAACGACTAAACATTGTTTATGTCACTTCAAACCTACATTGGTTCTAACCTTACCAACTCTGTGTGAAATAAATTTGGACAGAGTCTTCACGCAGCCGCAAGGTGTATACATATATTATTCAAACGATGCAAATAAACGATTGAGAAATTTTAATATGCTTTTCGCCGAAAGCAATTAAGTGTATGTATTATATAGAACGGATATTCTGATTGAAAACAAGTTCACCATAATGATAATTAATCAAATTCAATCAAATGTATCACAACTGCATATTTATTATTTACGTTTCATCGGATTTTGTATCGCTGATCAAATTAGCAACTTTATTTATTAATGAATTTGTATTAAACTGTCGTATTTATCATTTGTTTTAACCTGCTACTTTTCAGCAGCCTCGATGCATAGACAAAGCGCGTCTTTCTTGACATTGTGTGACTTAGATAAGATGAATACAAACAGTAATGTCCTGGTTGGAAGTGAAAAATTATTGACACTCTTGAGTAGATCCAAAATATCGGGTGAGTAAATTGAGTAGATTTTGAAATTCAAAAAATTGCCAAAATCCACAAAACTGTATTATTTATATTCGAATATAAAATTAATATCTGGAAATTGTGGAATGAAATTAATACTCATGCATTCGTCTATGTTCGCAAGCAACTACGGTAAGAAACTTTCGGTTACCCTCAAAGCTCATCCTAAAAATAATCAGAGTAATTGTTCCCTGAGACCTATTAGTCCAAAGGTTATTTAATTTATCTTTATCTATCTATCTGCCAGCGGATGTCATTCATGCCAGCCATGACCAAAACAAATAAGTGATTGTGCAGCATGTGGGGTTGGTGGAGCGTCAATTGATCTTAATCTTGCCTGTCTATCATAACAAGCTCGGCAACCACCATGGCCTGTGCAGTTTCTTAACCAGCTTAAGTTTGGTCAAGTGAAGGCAATTCAAACCTGACCTAGCACCTTTGAGCTGACGAAACTTTTGTGTCAGAAGTGAAGCGTTGTCAATAAAGTGCCCCAACCTATTCATAGCAAACTTTCTTTTCTATGAGCATGATTCCCCGATCAATCACAAACATTTTCAACTGCGTTGCATCTTTATCTATGTATTCGTAGTACACCCTACCCTCGTTCGATTTCTATTATGGTTAATGACAAATACCTCAAAGTGTAATAAAGCCACAGAAGTTTTTTGGAGTCTAAAATATGGAATCTGGCACCTTACTTAATGAGTAATTAACTCTCGCATGCAACAATTCATTCTATTCAACCCATGTTAATATACAAAATTACTTGAATCAGTAGTGCGTGCTTCGAATAAATCGTTGAAGAGTATTAAGGTTTTATTTGAAAATTTTCAAAATTTATGCTCTACGTTAGAGTTCAATACACAAAACTGTACACAATAACGAAGACATGAGATCATATTTAATCCACAAAATAATAATGAGATAAATGAGTCCTCAATTAGCATACGATAAGAACCTTCTGTCAGAGATATCTTGAGGAGAACCGGATGAGCGTTCGCCGGTAAAGTGACTTCAGAAATGGCAATAACATGTGTTTTGCTCCAGTATCAGGCTGTAAAAACACCTCGCCAACTGGTCCGGTTCTGTGCAATTATTTTTAATCGCACAACTGTGATTTCGATTAGCACTGTTTCGCTTTCGACGAATTTTCAACCAAGTCTATCTAATTCTCCCTATTTTATATTCTCGAGTTGTCTAGCGTTGTTCTCAACTGCTTGCGGAGCGTGTGACTTATCCAAACTCAATTGTCGTTTCTCAAAGTCATGATAAACACGACATTGGCCATTTGCTCCTAATTTTTCATCAATCAATGAGAGAGGTATATTGTTCTACTATGCAACAATGATGCGATCTCATAGACTAAAGAAGGCTAATCAAAATTTTCGTCAATCTTGAAAAGCATGTAATTCTTATCGGACCTTCAATGTTGTTGGCCTCCTTCGGTCGATGTCGACCATGGATGTACATCACAATCGCAAGAATTCTGATGTTCTACAACTTTTTGAATGACTAAACAGTCCGATTCGGGAGGAACAATTTCTCTTGCAGCGCTTTCAACGATAGGCAAAACTCGGCTGTAGAGCGTCAGTTGCACCACGGCGGCTTGATCTGCGTTCAGCAGCCAAGAGCTGTATCTGCTTCTCCCCAGCTTGCAGACGACGCTTTACACAATGCCTCCAATGTGAGCAGCCAACTCGCCGGGTGAATGCCAAGAGCTTTCATATCTCTTTTGCAAACGTCGTTGTACCGCAAGTGCGGTCTGCCCAATGCTCAACTTCCCGATTTCAACTCACAATAGTGTAGATCTTACGAATACGACCATTTTCCATTCTGTATACGGATCTTTAACAAACCTCAGCAATTTAATGGCGAATAAAATGCCCTTGCATTTATTAGAAAGTTGCAAAGTCTTGTTAGAACTATGTCAGTGAAATTGTCAATAACCAACTGAATAAACGATGCTCTGTAGTAAAGAAACCGACTGGTTCGTGAGAAAGTCTAAATCGAAGCTAAAAAGTTACTTCTTATTGAATGCAGGGACGTTGAGCAAAAAATCCATCGGTAACGAGGATTTAATTGAAATTTCACCAATAAAATATACATTGTTACTCCGGTGAGTCCTGAACCTGAAGGTGTAATTATTTACGTAATTCTATTATTTAATACAAGCAACATTAGCCTGATTCAAAAGGAATAATATTTCAGAAACATTTCAGAATATATCGTATCATTAATCAAAATGGATATAATCCACTTCATTTCGGTTCCACTCGAATCATAATTTGAGTAATCATATCGATAAAATTATAGACCAAGAACCTCGAAAAAGTGGAAAATGTGGTTTGTATCAATTGAACCTGAAAGGCAACGTCTGGTTATCAAAGCGATACATCACGGAGGCTGCATCAGTTTGGCTGCGTGGAATGAAAAATCACATTGACGACGGAACTCTCGACATACTTCGATCTGGAAGAAAATTCGGTAACAGATCCATTTCTGTTGAAGAACATTCTTCAACAGAAGGTAGCAAAATGAAAATGAATGGACAGAAAGGATTTCTCTTGTTAGCAAATTGCAACATCACCGTCACCGACTTCAACCCATATCTTGGGGACACCGGAGAGTTTGATAATCGATTGAGAATTACGTCCCATTGTGGGGGATTGCCAGGTTTCCTTAATACATCAGGTTGGTATAATGCATTCAATCTTAGTTTCCGAAATTTCTATACAAATTCCATTATTTTTCAGACATCAATCTAACTTCCATCGTTGTTAATATTCGTCAGGAAGTGTTTTTCATTTCCCCACGATTGTTTCAATTGATGAAATTAACGTGATTAGATCACGGAATTCAGGCCTCATTGGAGACGTTGATTTCTTTGTCTAAAATCGTGCGTTTACTTCAAGTAAAAAGCAAATTTTCGCATATGACCTTACAAGCATTGGCTTCGAATATAAGACCCCGTTTATAGCCTCGCTTGTAGTTATTTTGTTCGCAATTTTCAAGGAATGTTTCGAGTTACAATTTGTAAAATCAGTCTATTTGAGTGAAAAAACTCTACTGAGCTCTCAGTTGTCGCCATAATGAATCCCGTTATCAGAATTGGGTAAAATTATTGTAATATGCCAGAGACAAAAACTTCTTATGTCTATAACATTTTAAATTCCTAAATCTTGAAAAGTTCACCAATTACGAGTCGACATTTCATGTACGTTCCGTGTCGGTTAACTAATGATGTATGGTATCGTTTTATACTGACAATTTTACATACTTTTAAAGCCGATTAAAACAGTCATTTAATTAAATAAAAATGCCCTAATTTGCATCCGTTTCTATCGCGCATCGCGCCCACAGACGGAGACATTCCAAATGCCTTCGTTGTGTTCGTGCACAACTCTCTGTGAAACAAGGATGCAAGGGAATTGCGCAGTGATACTAAAATCCATTGATGCTTCAAGATATGACGGCGGTTCTGACTCTCTAGCGGCTTAAAAACGTACAATGTACGATCTTACCGTGCACATCTGGAACATAGAAATATTACACAAACAGATTGTAATTTGTTTGTAGAGAGCACTGGGTAGACTCTACAGCCAGCAGACTCATGTAGAAACCTAAATAACCTAACACCTTTTAGTTTGGTGTCGTTTGCCTATACCCATTTGACCTTGTCAGTTTTAGATTGATACTGACTCAATTGAAGTGTAGATTCTTCAACGACTGAACTATTAGATAACACTATATATATTGATATAGGAGTTACGCATTAGTGGAAACAAATGTCACAAAATATAGCTATATATTGTATTACAACTAGAGTTATCCCAGATATGTTAAATAACTTAAAAAGTGTTATAAGTTACAATTTCCACAAACAAACGCCGAAACTGATTCCCTCATTGAGGTATAATTTACACTTAAAAGCATTACCTCGGGCTGATTGATTCACGCAATTACATGGAGAATATTTGACATTTTATGGTTCTCTCCGACAAATTCATGCACAGGTCAACTATGTGTGTCCAGCCACAACTTCGAATCCATCCTTGGCTCCCATGCTCATTCCTCGATGCTAGTTACATTTGATGAGAAGCGCGGTGTTCATTTTTGTTGGGTAAGTCTTTTCCTCATCCAACATTAATCGATGATGAATTAGTCTCACTCGTTCATTTATAGAATATTTTAGAATACTTGACGCGGCGAAATATATACGTTACATTTTACAGCCGTTGTGTATGGGTCAGCTAAGTGAATCGCCTTTAAAGCAACTCTTAAGCATTCGTTTCAGTACGCAGTTCACATCGCAATAACAACAATCAACTGGAAAAATCGTGAGGAGGATGAAGAATATTATTTTAATATGTTGGTTGCAATTGAAACGGTAAACTTAATGCAAACCTACGAATTGAAAGTTTCCCCATAACCGCACTAAGAATTTCATGGTTCATAAATTGATTTTAACCTAAAAATTAAGTTGTATCAGCTGTTGAAATGATTACGTATATAATCTTTTCACTCGCCTAATGGACTTAACAAATCTGTCGCAATTTGTCATGATGGACTCTTTTAATTAACCTCAAAACCCTGATCCTATATGCACGTTCTTGGTGTCATGTGATATTTGATGCAAAGTTAAACAATGAGCCCACCATTATGTAAGAACTACACGATTCGAGGCGCACAAATTCGGGATTAAGTCTCTGTTTTCTTGAGGATTGTAACTACAAAGAAACCGGTCTGGGAGTGTAACCTCATGAGAACTGAGCGAAATCGGATCATTACTCATTGTTACATTACGTGGTCCCAGAGTGATATTTTAAAGCCGGAATTGACCATCATCTTTAACATAACCAAACCTATGTAACCATTGACTCAAGGCTGTCAAATAAGGTCTAAACTAAAATTAATTGATATATTGTATAACGTTTCGCAAACGCTGACTCAGAAATGGTCTTGATTGATCCCGAGAATGGCTCTCACTTGGGGGTATTAAATTTACTCTTCATCGCTGGATTTAAAACAGTTGATTTATTATGAAGGTCTACGACCGTTCAGCTCAAAATTGCGAAACCAAATGTAATAGGTATTAACTTATCCTGCTTTTCAAGTATCTCAACTTACATCCAGTTCACTATTACAGTTTACTATTACATATACGCCTAGTCATATGGTGTTGAGACTTATGCGGTCACAATGGCTGATTATCAATTTATTTATTGAATTCTTTCGTGTATTTCAACAAATTAATTTACTCTTTTTGTTGTTGTTTTAGATAATCAAAAAATACGAGGAGCAAGGGAGAACGGTTGTTTTAATGACACTGTTCCTTTCGGTGCAATGCGATTTCGAGTTGAACCGTTACAATGAGGTCATTGTCAACCAAACACAAGCGATGGCGATTTTAAGACTTACACCTTGTGAGTGATGCTTAAAGTAATACAAAAACGCCAACTTTGATACTGTTGCGAGAGCTCATTGCTTTACATGGATATGTTAAAGCCATCCATATCATGAACGCCATTATGTACCATGTTTTGAGTACATAGCTGTCGTACAGTATTCATTCGTACTCACCCTACATGCTTTTTGACTTATTATTTGTATTTTTGTGTAAAATGTAGGTATTTGACTTCATTCGGATTATGATAGGTTCTATCGTTCTTAGCAAATATTCTTAAACAAATGTATACTTGGAAACAAGTGTCAGTCAGATTATTAGCCAAAGCACACTGGACCTGAGTCAACCGGTCAAACAAATGGAAATGACCATCTAATGACGGCAAACATCCAGAAACCGGTTGTGTACGTACAAGGGATGTGAGCACTTCATTATTTGCTGTATTACTAGATAACGCATTCACGTGCCTGAAGTCTGTGAGGTGTCCGTGAGTAGAACTTATTAGGCACTATAAAATGCGTAAGATTTTTAGATGGAACTCGGTGCCTTTAAATCATCTAAATATGTTCACAACGTTCCGGTTAGGGATATTTATGTTCATAACTTCAATTTGCGCCACATATCAAAACTTGGTCGTTTCAACTCTCCATTTAAATTCAAAAAATCCACGGAATTGAAGAATTAAACTCTGTGAAGACAAGTTAGGATTTACGACGTCTATGGGGTTGGGAGCTACTAAACTTACACATACTAGAATAATTGTACCCAAATCATTCAACATTTTATTGGTTGATGCCCAAAAGCGTTTTAAATAAAGAATACCAGCATCTGAAAAATTGCGTCAAAGTAGTTGTGACAAATAATCAAGCTAAACATTGTTGAGAAGCAGAAGCCCAAATTTCCTAACTCAAGAAACCTAAGTGTTATTGGTCATCCAACAAGTGGATTTCCTTTGTTGGGTTTCAAATGATGTGGAAGACGATGCTTGCAATTCGCGATTGAAGTTGTACGCAGAAACTTGATTATATGTTGTTGACGATGGGGTCAGCAAACGCTCTTGTGCTTGTTTTCTTCGGGCGTAACCTCTAACTTACTATTAAGGAAATACGGAGAGCGGTATCTTGGCGTTGTGACATCGTTTTGCAATCATAGCGCCCAAACTTCCGACAGATTGTTCATAAAGTTTGATAATAGTCCACTGTAGAAAACGCTTTTAGTATTAATCATTTAGAAAAAATCCTTGCCTGTCCTAGCGGTGCGGTTAAAAATGCGAAATGTGCACTTCAAAGCAGTGGTTTCGAAGTTTAACTTATCCACAGATTCGAGGCTCATTTAACATAACTTAACTGCCTTTACCCGATAATGGTTATCACATACAAAGTTAGCTGTTATGAGAGTGCGATGAATGTAAACTGAACTCTGCGTTATTAATTTAAATGTACCTTGAGCACTTCAACCAAACTCAACGTGCCATTTTGTTAATATAGACCTCCTTTGCTCAATATGTATCATGAATCTAGATCTTAAGCGCATCAGGATCTCATGGTTCAGACTGTTTCATATGACTAAACAGTCCCATTCGGAAGTAACTGTCTCTCCCGCTGTGTACACAGCAATCAGCAGTTAACGGTTGAGCGGCAGCCTCTACATGCTCGCTGCGTCTGTTAGCAGCCGAAATCAGTGCCAAGCTTGAAGATAACACTCCACGTGGTACTCTCAAAGAAAGCGGTCACGAGCAATTTCTTCTCAACTTTAGAGCTTCCATTTCTATATTAGAAACGTCTTTCTGCCGCAGGTGCGGCCAGCCAAAATATTTAAGTTCCAATGTAAGCGCCTCATAGTGTAGATCGTTTAGAATATGAAGGTTTCCCATTCTATACCCATGACCCAGCCAGCGTATGGAACGCTGCCGCGATAGAGTGAACATGTTCTGTTGACCAGCTTTATAGACTACTTCTTCATTATTACTCTGTAAATCTACGATACCCTCATGATCACAACGATGTTCTGTAACTGAATAACATTCAGCAGCCATTCGTTTCTTGCGTGGTCCAATTTTGCTGTCATGCCGTAAATAATGTAATACGTATGCTCACAAGACCATCATTTTTGTCTTTACGGTCAGCTTTTGGTTGCTCCAGACAAGGTAATTCAAGCAAAATAACAGTTGCTCGGCCAATCCGCTTATCAATCTCGATGTCTAGCGAGAGTTGATCAGCCAACATATGTGAATTGATGTCCTGGTTCAATTTCTCAGTTTTCAACATTACTTTGGGGGTGGCGATACAGTCCCTTGGCCAACAGCTTTAGTCTAGTTCATGCTGATTTTCGGTCCGAAATTATATGCATGTTGACGAAAAGTAGTCCATTATTAACTGAATTTGCTATTGAGAGTGAACAAAATAGCGGCATCAACGGTAAACAGCAAGTCATGATTTGACAAATTCCGTACTTTTGTTTGTGCTCACAAACGGTTCAGACTTAATAGCTTGTCCTCACATCTCTTAAGGAAATAATTTGTTTTCGTCTCTGAGCGTACTTCAACAACAAAGTAATGAAAAGCTCGGCAAGCTTGGGAAAAAGGAGACGTCTTTGTTCGACTTTGAAAAGATTCTGAAGTGCAACCGCGAAATTGAACTGAAATTTTCTTTCCAGAGTTAGAAGACACAATGGCTCTAAGAAGTCTTTGTATGCACTTTATAAGGCCGAGTATTCTCAAAAGCCTCTCTCTGCTAACATAATCGATTGTGTTCGTTATGCTGCTGTATATTAACATACGCTGTTACCAACACTTTTGTGAAGAGCAAATCTACGCTTGATATTTCCCTACGGAAGGTACAACGAGATTAAGAGCTAATTTATGTAAGCGCATCTCCAGAACTTTAAATAACAATACGCCAACTAAATCCAGAAGAATGATTTCTCGGTACATTTATTCTTGAATAGCGTGATGATTTCGGTATCTCACATGTCTTGTGGGCCAGACTTCTGCCGCCAGTAATGAAGAATTAATCCAGGAACTAGATACATTAAGGCTGATCTACAGCATTTAATGAGCTTTGGCGGGATCTTGCCGTCGCCACGAGTCTTTCCTCTCGCTGAGCGGTCAATCGGTTTATTGAACTCGTCAAGTGTAGGAAGAGTATCTCGGTTTTCAATGTTAAACGGTTAGCCGTTTCACCTGCATGCAGTAAAAGCATGCTGTCTTTAGATTACACAGAGCGAAGAAATGCTTGACCCAACGTTCGACCTACTCAGGTTAAAGTTAAAGACTAAATGGGAGCTATTTTAAGTTCACTGAGACCAATGACTCTCTCAATCCCATTACACATAACATGAAAGTTCCCAGTATCAGCACATTTTGAAGGCCGTCGTGATACAATGATAAAAGGTGTAATGTTGAACCGGTGCATAGGCATTTACTATTCATTCGTAATTATACCGCTTCTGAAGTGCAGAGACAAAAATGTTTGTTTCTATTACTATTCGGATCTACTACTTTTAATCAGGCCGTTTATTACGGTAAATAAATTTTCATGTAATCGATGCTCATTAGAGCTCCTTCCTTACCAAAATAATATATAATGTTTTAATTTTAGCATACCGGTTTCTGGTAGTTGCGTTTATTGTAAGCCAGTCACGTTGATATTCAGTCTTTTATCTCGCTAATATTGCAGGTCGGCATTTTTACATCTCTGATGTTGAGGGCTTTGTCATAAAATCTTGAAAGCATGAACCGGACGTTCCAGGTTTCCGGTTTCAGAGATGGTCTTTAAAAAATTCTATATCTCGATGCATCTCCGTTTCGCACACACAAACGCCGCAGGATTATTCATAAATAATCTGTTATACTTTTCACGATAACAGATCGCGAGGACTGCATCGGCTGTCGCATCATTCAGAGGTCGAGCATTCAACAATCAAGCTCAAAAATTTCTCGGATTCCTCGCATTCGATTTAGGCAACCCAGCTTGCGTATGAAAGCAACTCCAGCCATCAAGACCCAAAAAAGTTCTACCCAGCATCTAAAGATTGGATTCGAAACAACATTACGAAACTCTTTGATTTTGCTTCTTATTGTGTTGTGGTTAAAAGTTGAATAATTTATTAGAAAATCAATAGTTTTTTTCATTATTTTGACAATGTTACATGGTATACCTAGTTCAGTAATCCCGACATCATTGTTATGCAAATTTCGTAGACCAAAACCAGCGTACACCATCGCAAGTTGTTTCAATGACCGTGAATATTGAGCTACAAATATAAATCTGGTTCAACGGGAAAAACAATTAGATCTCCTAAATTATCCAACAACTCCCAACCACTTGGATGTAAACCCCAGGCAAGGGCAAACATATTAATACTCAAACTACTTATAAGTAGTGTAATTCTTCTGAATAATAATTATTGAGAGATAAATAAAGCAAAATAAAGATGAACTACCAGTTTAAAGTTTAAGTTTAAATCAGTCGCTATCACTACATCTGCAACCTAAATTCACAACACATGCCTATACTAATAACCATATCAACAGATGTCGCATTTGAGTTCGATGAAAATAATTTAACAAATCAAAACATGTTATACCTTGAGTAAGCTACTAGATTCAATTGTGAGTTGTTAGTCAGCAATTACTTAAAGGTGATTTTATTAAAGTAATTCAAAACATTCGGCCAATTTACTTGAAACCGAAAAATTATGCCTTCAGGGAGGATCGAACTCCCGACCCCTGGTTTACTAGACCAGTGCTCTATCCACTGAGCTATGAAGGCGACGACGTGGCACATCATATAATTTAATACAAAACAAACGTGAACCAATCATTCGTATTTAGTCTAATTTTATGACTCGTTTGTCGATATTATTTTTGGAATACACAAGATCTTTCTATGTGTCTTTCTCCACATTCTCATTATGAGGACTGTTTTGGGTTTTATCAGTTCAACTCGGAACTTGGGGACCCATATCCGCTGGAAACATCATCGGAGCATTTTTGTAGTCGCGATTCAATGGGAATGCTAAACCTCGTCCCTTGAGTTTGTAAATTTTCCTTAGGAAGTGAAAACCTAGATTTCATAATTTCTGTTGAACTTTCCAAATTATTCAGTGTTACCGCGAAGTGTTTAAACATCGGTAATTTCTTTGAACTTGCCGATGCTTTTGAACCCGTAGGTTTCGAATAACTGTCTAACACTGCCGAATATTTTGCGTAATCCCGTTCACATAAGATTATCTTCTGTTTCATGTAGAATCTATCCCCCACACAAAATCTGAAAAACAAGTCAACATACGCGATGTTAAGTAGGCGATATATGGTGGTTAAGTATGAACTTGTCCTATACACACTAAACTCACCTCAATTGACATCTTTGGCAACAGAAGCAGTTTAAGTGATACACTTCGTTGCGTATTCGCATGACAAACTCGAACGCGAGGATTCGTTTTTGGCATGAGGAGCATTCACCAGTACCGCCATATAAGCTGTGATACATGAAAGAATTTTGTGAATTCTCATTCATAGCCATGTAGAAAAGCTTTGCATTTTATTTGCTTTTCCATATTCCTGTGATTTAGCTGATATTTTCAATTTAGTGAGTAATGAAATTAATTTGTTTGACTAATCATATTGACAGATCTTTGATAATATTCTATATACGGTGCTCGTTGCTTTTAATACTAATGTGAATATCATGGCGTATTACAAAGTGTCCCACCGCACTACATAGCGTTGTTCCAACAGAACTTTAACCAATTTTAAAGTCATTGTTTGCATGCAAATAGAGGACAAACTTGAGCAGAGATGTTCACAATCAGGCGCTCAGAACTGATGCAAAAGTAAGTTAGCCTATATTCGTCTTATACTTCATACTCAATCGTATATTTTTAGAACAATATTTAACCTCAGTTTTGCTAGTCATGCGATCCCACACATGCCATTGAGTCAACCGATCATGAACGCGTTTACTTGTATCAAATTAACGTGAATAAACGCCGTACTAAATAAATCGAACACTCATTCTTTTCTTGCCTACATGGCAAGACATCCCCAGACAGACGATTGACTGATTAACGCGAAGGTCAAACAGAGCTGCTGCGTGGAATGCTACTTATTCATGTTCACTGTCCTTTATCTGGCATTGCTTTTGTGTTAGAAACGAAACATAAACCAAAAACTGCCCTAATCGATTGCATTCAAATTTCTTTGCATTATGAATACACGACCGGCCCCAAACATAATCCAATCAATTGCTCACATGAAAATATAACTTTGACGATGTTATCTCGACAATGCACTGAAAAAAGTCAACGTTATTGTCAATATGTTCGCTGTTGCTATTTTTGGCGGCCTATTGTAGACCGAATCAGTAATAGTTGTTTAGCTCTGAAGTAACTGATGTTATTTTAAGTGTAAGTCTCCTCAGAAATAAGTCAACGATGGAGTTACACGTGGAGCTCATGATAATCTTCATCACGAGAGTCGTAATCTACTCAATACATTTTATGGGGTCACTTAAGTTCAGTGCACTGTGCATCATTTATCTATTCTGTACGTTGTAAATCAGTAATGAGCTACGAGTATCGCTCAGTCATCCTCCAGAAAAGTGAGCGTTACTCATTGCCTCCTGAGTTACAGTCACGACTTCAATGGGCAAACAAAGTGAAAAACTGTGCATCGATGGGATTTACTGACGAATCCATTTGACTGGCATCGAAAATGTCAAACTAATTCATATTGGAAGGCAGACTTACCGGAGGTAATCTCTTCTGCAAAGTGGCATATTCGCTTTCACGTAGCACACCTTGTCGAGTTCGGCCAAGCGCACATCGCAGCACACACATCGAAGGCAGTCTTCATGCCAGAGCTTGCCGTCGGTGCAAAGCAGGTGGGACTCGCGGATGGGTTCTTCACACTTTACGCAGCTATACTGCATCATTGCTAGTAAATTGATACAGTTAGATTGTATAGCAATTTTCTAATACTCAACGTAAGTAAGCTGGATCTAAATGTGAAAGTGTAAACATTGCTCGTTGCAAATCAAATCAAAAACAGCTCGTTGTTATTTTAAACCGGGATACACTTGGACTTGGAAGTAACTGATTGAAAGGCTTGCAAAATCTATTTGTTGAATTGTATGAGCGCGCAATTCACAGAGCCGCGAACAAACTTGCCGTGTTCGAATGACCTCGCTTTGTAAGTACCTCACGACCGTTTTCGTGCTGATTGCGCCAATCCGTTAGGGATAGTAGCACCAAGCTCCGCGTGCTTTGAAACGGTGGAGGAAATATGAAAAAACGTTAAAACTTTTAAACAGCGGTTCATTAAGATCGGCTCAACCTTTATATACCATTCGAGATTAACTTAGTTTGTTCAACAAATTATAGCATTGTAGACTAATGCTGTTACGAAACCGAATAGCAGTCTCTAACTAAGTGAAATCATTCCGTAAAATTCTATCGGTTGATGGTGCATACATATTGAGACTACAATTTGGCGAATCATCCCTGGATTTACTTTCGACGGTAAGGAGCACATTTGGATTTGTGAACACGATCTTTCACGGAGGCATGCTACGAATAGCTGAAGCCAGGCTATCCGCCAGAAACACATCGCGATACCGACTCCATATGGTTGCACATTGCATATCAATGACTACGCGTTCGTAATGCCTTTTGTGTGTTAAGTAACAGCAACAGCAACTCAAATGGGACTGTATGCACGGTGATTTTTTTCTGATATTACTGTGATCATTCGCTACTAAGAATCTTGGTCACCCAGTCAGTGCTTCAATTTTTCTAAGCAATACTGTTTAACATTTACTCAATGAAATTTTAGCGAAATTAACGTGAGAGGTAGCTATATATTATATTTATTGGATCTTTCACTTAGACACAGAAGCAAACCAAATTTGTGTTCTAATTGTTTTCAAGAATCAAGATTTATGGTAGAAAAGCAAACAGCTTTACATTACCATTGGATATACGGATACGATTTAAACAAATCGTACTTTCATGACTGCATCCATGTGGTTCGAGGGAGGAATACAAGTAATTCGAACTTTGAGATGGAGTGGGGAAGTGTCGACCGGAAATGTCTGTTTCAGAAGCACTAAGGCTAATGTATCGTGGTGCTTACATCCCCATCCCTTACACACAACTACCGGTTTCTGGCTGTCTGCCGTCATCAGGTGGGACAGTAAGATCAGGTTCAATGAGCCTTGAAGCACTAAGGGTTTTCAGTAAACCGGGGACATTGGAGTATTATTCAACATAAAAGATCGCAACGTTTCTTTGACGATCAGTTCATTGGGTGAAGACCTATATTTCTGACCGCAATCTGTTCGGGAGAGAGGACCGACGACAGATTAATACGACGATCGACCTAACTGGTTGAGATTGAAATGCAAAAATGCCAACGCAGTTCAATACAATTTTAATATTCTAAAAACCATATAGCTTTACGAAAAACCTCTGAATAATAAGGGAACTACGAATAATATAACAAGAAAAAACGGGATTTGGTTGCTTACTGAGCAGTTCAAGAATCAGGTAAAAATCCAAAGGGTGGAAAATGTTTTCGATTGGTGGGTCGAAACATATAAATCCATGGGGTCAAGATGTATACAACAGCTTTGGCGAAAGCGGCCAATAGGCCACAGATCAGAGTCTTTCTATTTGGAAATTTTGAACTGTACGAACACTGTCGTAAAGTTTAAGAAAGCTAGCACAAATCTTGCTTCTTTCGTTAAAGCAACAACGGTAAAACCTCGGGAAACCCAAGGCCTTAATAGCTCCCCATTGGAAATTAATCCTAAAATACGCATTGATGGTCAACTGTTTCCTATTCCGAACGTTTGCAATGTCATCCTCAATAGAACCATGAATGGTCACGTGAACGCATGCATGGGTGGAGTTTCGTCAATTACCGTCGCTAAATTCGTCGTTTGAGTGACGCCACCTCAAGCACGCGGCATGCGTATGTTTGTAAAATTTGCTGCGGAATTTAGTTATAAACAAATAGATATCAAAATGAAGCTAACATTCTCGTCGTACTCAGAATTCTTCGTTTTAATCATTAATCTGTATGCCATTTCGCAACAGCCCAGGGGTCACTGAAATTGATATTGCTCTTATCCTCTCATGAATATAGTTATCAAGAAATTCGTGGTGGATTTATAGCCACAGGAAATGTGATCATGTCAAAATTTTTGAATACCACCATGTTTAGGTTGGGTTATTCTTCACTCAATTACGAACACTGCCTCAAACGGGAGATACGTATCGTCCAAATGGACATAATAAGGAAAGAACTTGTTTAATTCACATTGGTTTGCTTCTATGTTACTCATTAATGGTGTACAAACGGCGAACGCTTTTGTAAAAGCTCATTGGCGAGACCCTTCTTGTGCTATTTTAATCCGCAAACATCGCATTTGTAGGGAAGGCTGTTAAATGAGAATGGTATGACCTCCCTACTCAATCATATGGACATATAACACAGGCACAGTATCTAATCGTAAGACCACGAATGTGGTCTTTGCACAGCATTTTGTGCAAAGCGGATGTTTGGATCATTTGTAATTTATTGCCTCAAGCTATTGACTAATGACGCCGTTGTACATATAAATGATTTCATTTCTGGATTTGCAACAATAACTGTTGCGAATCAGTTTCCCTTTGCAATCACAGTTTATTGTGAAGCAGGATGTAAAATGAAGACAATTAAATCTGGTGAAGTTCGTACCTAGGAACCAACAATCAGCGTGGTTAATTCTAGATATACTATCATACCCCCATGGATCTGTTTGCTGAGTAATACTTTCGTAAACTATGTACCAGCTGAATCGGCCAAGCTGTTGACGCAGGGTTATCCCCAGGGGGTGCTTGCACCCCTTAGGAGTGCGATTAAGTGTGATTAAGTGTTCTCATTCTCTGTTGATTCAGTGTCAATTTTTAGCGTATTCTGGGTTCGTGCGGTGATCATTTCTCCTGTATGTTTCTATAAGGGTTGTGAGAGCATTTTAAACCATATTAAAGCGCTGTACTGCCGCAACAATATTTCGATTAAATAACCTTACAATTTTATATTATTAGAAAATAAAATTAGATTATTTTACCAATCAACTAACTTTAAAACTTACTAGGTATATTTGATTTCGGACAGTTTGTTCAAAGGCTATTTCGATAAAATAAGTAACCGTTTTCAACACTTAATCCAGTTCCATAAATCATGCGTGTGTATGCTACTGCATTTGATTGGTTTTCAATAATTAGCGTGCGCCCCCCCCGGTGCGTGCGTATGAGCTGTGCTTTGTTCATGGATATATCAGATGATGCCCCCCGTTCGGGTCGAGTGAAAGTGAACTAATCTCTGATTGGTTGATGCCGTTGAGTTATTAAAATAACCCATAATCTATGCGATTAATCAGTGAAGTAATCACATTTGATGACTAATTGAAATCACTCAACCGACGCAACCAAATATCCTCGCGGATTATATCGAAATCGAAAGTGGCTGTAGTGAAAGGTTAGCTCATCAGACGAGTATGCCGAAGGAAATTAATTCATTTTTTGGAATGATTGCGGTGTGCGCTGCTTGATTCACTGTACAATTATGTTGAATGATAATGACATTTCGACCATCGATATTGTCGCAAATATCATCTCTTAGCTAGTTATAAATCACACGAACACGTCGGGAAAAGCGATGCGATTATTTCATTGACCAACGTATCGAAGTAGCAACATGCAACTCATTCTTGTCTTTAACACCTAGAATCCCAAATTGTTTAAGGTCAAGAGATTTGATCCAAAGCTTAGAAATAGTTTGATTACAAGCCTGTCAGTTATACAAATACATGTGTTACAAATGAACTTAATCCACTGTAGTTATATTTTCCATAGAGTCTCCATATTTGGGGAAGCATTCAACTTGGAAGTCAAAGGCTTCATTCGAGATAACTGAGAAGAGATCCGACCCAAATTTGATTGTTTATTAACTTTAGTCCGCTTTATGTTACAGTCCAGGTATCACGAAAGTGTATCCGTTATTCAAAGAGTCAGTGGCTTCACATAATTGAAGGCAGTGTCGCAGCAGGGCTTGTAGTCGACCAGTCAATCACAATGCATGGACATCTTCATTCCAGAAACCAGATGTGATGGGCATCGCAACTCATTATCGCCAGCAATTAATATCAATTCATCGATAAGAACATTTGAATTTGAACAGTGTTCATAGATGACTTCACCGAACAACAATACAGTAAGTGAATTTCCAGCTCGTAGAGTGAATATATTCTCCAAAATAACACTTTGCTGTTGTTGGTTTCATTCGGTCGATATGGACTATGGATGCACACCACAAGTGCACGATGGTTTCATGCTCTGTAGCTTTTCGAATGACTAAATAGTCCGATTCATGGGTGACAATCTCTCTCGCTACGCTCACAACGACAGGCAGTACTCGGTCGATCGGCGTCAGTTGCACGCCAGCGGCGTGATCTACGTTCAGCAGCCAAGAGCTGTATCTGCTTTTCCTCAGTTTAGACATGACGCTTTACACAATGACTCCAAATTGAGCAGTCAAGATCATGTTCTTCCCAACTAGTTGAGTCAATGCTGATAGATTTCATATGTCTTTTGCAAACGTCTTTGTACCGCAAGTGCGGACCGTCCAAAAGTCGAATATTATTTCAGTAAAATGATTTCGTGTCAGGCTGTTTCTGTGCAACTTGATGAGAATGAAAACCACCGTCTACCAGAATTTCGGAGGTTGCAACGAAACCAAAACTCGTCCTTTCCCAATATTTGCTTGATTGAATTCTATAAACTGTGTGGATCGCTTACACAAATTTCGCATCAACGAGCTTATTTGCCAGAAACAGAGAATTCTCTGAGACCATGAAGGTATCACATCTAATTATTTCCTCGTTTTGATCTGATAATAAAAATAGCATGTGAAACAAACATTCCTTTGACGTTTAAACCCTTTGTTTACGTGTCGTCGCAATGATCTATGTATACCATCCCTGACATTGCTTACTTTGAGCGCAGAATCAATGAAAATGACCGGGTTAGGAAGGTACCATTAACTAGACGCTGACAGATAAATTCCCACTGAAAACTTGCTCAGCAGCTTAGTCTTTGGATTGTTCACCTCATGGGTGATGGAATCTAGGTTTTCATACTATCAAGATGATGTATGGCTTCACTTACCGGGTAGAGTGTTAGGCGGTTCGTTTTCAAACAATATTTAGCGCTGATGTTAAATCAGGGTAAAACATAAATATTAGCTTATCCGTATCATGTGTGTTAACCGAAGTGGCGTAGTAGTGAAGTAAGCTCATTCTGGGGTTGATGCCGCGTGTTCCAATCGCAGTACCGACAAACTGCGGGACTGTGCTCCATAATCGAAGACGTTTTAGGTCAATTGTACACAAAATGATTATCGAAATGCGGTTGAACATATGATCTAGGACAGGTATTTCATTTAGATACATATCACATGATCCACGAGTATGTTTGTATTTTTTGTTTAAAAGCTCTGGGGCCTATTCTAGAAGATCCTTACCAGGACGATATCTGCTAATGATTCAATGGAGTAGTGAAGCGGTTTACAATTTTCGATTTACCAAATGAACGTGAGCGAGGTCACGCAACATGTAATTTCAGTCTCCACAACTGTTTTTATAATAAGAAGGAGCTCATCGCTTTTGACGTTCATAACTGCGCGTGAAATGGCGTCAGTGAACGATTTATATTTCATCTCACATGGCCAGGGTAGAAATTTGAATTTCAAATGATGTCTCGGTCTCCTATCCTTACAAGCCTAGGCTGCTATAGCAACAATTTAGAAGTTCGCACGTTTGAAATGCGTTTTGGGCATGCAACTAGGACGAAAAATAAGTGGCGGGTTTTTTCTTCAAATTTGACAGTGGTCCTCCGGGGAAGATTCATATTTCGGTCTAACGGTTAATACACTGTAGCTGAGGCTACCTTACGTAGCACATTGTATTGAAACCAAGTTTAATTGACTCTAATTCATATTAACTTCCTCGCCGATCAAAATAATCACAAGAACAAGATCAATTCTTCAAGTCCATTCGCAAGTGTGTTACGTGTTCAGCGAATGAATGAGGTTGACTGCGCCAACAACTGCTTCAACGATCAAGCTTTGTCCAACCACAGTTTGAATGCAAAAAACTCGTACTTGATTAGTACAAGTAATGCGAAAGCGGCCATGATGTGTACTCAGTGTAATGGTAAAGCTTACAAATACGGATATTTTCTACACAATCTCAATTTATCACCATGGTTTGATGTAAAATATGTATCCACGGTAGTCATGGCAACCACTTCGCCTATCGGCTGTTCAGACACAAATACCGCCAACTGATTCTTTCGAATATGGTGTTTGATGCCATCGCGGTGAGACAGAGTTCCGGTCCGGAACTTCCGGCATGAAAAATAATAAATACAGAAGGGGGATAGTACCTATGCCGTTTTATTTGAACGCGCCATGATACTACAGCGAAAACGGTCCGACTTTGGATTTTTACAGCTGAGTTTATAACAAATATATTTAAGTTTGTATTTACGGCTAACCCTAAAATAATTATTCTGCAACAGTAGGAAATGTGATCATTTATCTCGGTTTCTTTACGAAATCCTGATCATCACTACTAGTCCTGAGAACAAAGCGTTACCATCACTTTGCTTACGTGGAAATCCCCCTCCCGTATTCGAACCCCGAGGGAAGCAACATCGAAAGCTATAAAAGTTACCCAATAAAATCGAACGCTTTTCAAGTTTATGTGACTTGCTTACCAGTGGTAACGTTATCACTTTGACTAGCTTTGTTTTACTGCACCCTGGGGGACGCAGCTCAATGAAACTCGATGATTGGAAAATTTCGGGATTATTCAATAAGGAATTGAATTCAAACAGTTTATTGCAATAATTTGTGTGAGACGGGATTGCGTCACCCTCATCTGAGCATACAGTTTTCATCCAAAGGTTCGTCAAAATTTACGTTTCCATAGCAAACAATCATATGCGGAGAATTTTGGTTATTTATTTAATTTCCATGTCGGAAATTTAGTGTAAATGGTTCATAATTTTCATACTGAAACGAAACATTGATTGCTTTACGAGCGATTGAAATACAATACAGACGGATTACGACCAACATTAATACACCAAGGAGCTTCTGAAAGAACGTTCCCGGATCCGTACGAACACAGATTTTATCGCCACGATTTGATGCTCGTTATATGCTATGCACGTGACACGCAGCCATTCAGAGACAATCAATTCACTATTTTCAATGCAGTAAGCGTAAAATGGGCACCGAGTTTCAATACAATTAAAAATTCCTTGTTAGGGAGAAATTTGTATGCAATTGGTTAGAGCAGCTTTTCGGCAACGTTTCACTTCTGACACAGAAGTTTCGTCAAGACAGGGAACATGGCTAAGTAGTATTGCAACCACCACCTCTGTTTAGAGCTTACCACTGAGCATCCTATATTAAGCTTAGATGGGGTCAAGTCACACAGGTGTTACCAGAAACAATGGTCCAGCTGCCTAATACAGGGTGACAAAGCTTGTGTCAGAAAGGAAACGTTATCCATAGACTGCTTTAACCGATTGTATACAAAATTCTTTCAACCAAGTATTTCTTTATTTTATGAACACATAATCAGTACCAAACATATTGCAATCAATTTTCTTTGGCCCAGCTAAACATGTTTGCAGCCAGTCACAAAAGCGTGCCATAAATATGCTATTGTCAAGCGAAAGATGTAAAATTTTGTGATTTACAAAGTGTGTTTGGAAGAATATAACATCTAATGTATATTTTCTGTTTGCATATATTGTTAAGTCTCATTTTTAGCATATTTGTGTAAGGAAATATATGCTTGCTGCGAAGATCGGTGTTGTGAAACTTAACACCTTCTAATATTTCGATGGTTACTCTCATTCTTAGGTGGTTCATCGCCATTTTTTTGCCATGCATCTTATATTTTTCTGGAATTCCTCATCTCAATATCTGCTGTGCTATCCCTGAATGGTGACCTTTAAATATGACAAAGAACATTAATCTTGAGCACTACATTTGATAGACTTGTTATATACTGTTATTTTTCACATTTTCGTTTATACCTGTGGTGTTGTTGTAAACCATTCGCTTTTTAAACATAAAACCTTAAATTCTCGAGTCCTTCATAGTGCGTCGATAGTGTTAAGCGGAACGAGTTGAATACCGCCACTTATTGGAGCGAACGCTGGAATGCAGCCATCATTTTCGGCTTCACAACTCACCGGTTTTGAGTATAACGGTGGAACACTGTTTTCAGAAATGCACGACGAGAACTCAAAATTCAACCATCAGACCAATACACCCCTCCATCCTGGATTTGTACATCTCCAGTAACACGGATTTACAAATCAATTTATTGGTCTGCATTGGTCTGATTTTCCGTAAAACTTTGAAAATATAAAATATTGTTCCTTTACGGACTAACTATTCGTCATTTTGAATTGGGTTTTTGAGCTGTTAAGGCGAATCGTTGATCTTTCGCCACCAGACTAAATGACACCCGTGAAAATTCCAACGATGCGAATCGGCAAATGATTCCGTGAGATATTACTCGTTGTTGTTTTGTTCAGCCGAACAAATCTTTGGTGATTTTGTAATATTCTGTTACGCTACCCAAGACCTGTTCTCATTGATCTGTAGACTTCATGCGATTGTTCGAAACAAATGATCGATTGCGGTGTGAACTAGCAACCCACCTTATGAAAAACCACGCTGCCCTGCATGCACTAAATGAAAAATTCCCGGCCTTATGTTAGATGTACCCGTAAATTTTTAAGTGAGCGATCCGACAAACTTTAAAATCATAAGAAGAACTTTCCCAAAAAGGTAACGACAAACATCAACACCTATTGTACCAGGTGTGAACTTTTAGGCGACTGTTTGATAAAGCTGGCACGACCAATCTGTTCAAACACATTTTAGCAAACATGCAGATGGGTGGTTTAACTCATGGCCTTGAACAAAAATCCATATTCGAAAGTATTTCACTCACACAAACATATTTACCCTTTTTCCAACTGCTACAATTCATCCGAAGCCTGATGATACTGGCTTGAGCTGATAGGTGGAAACACTAGTCGATAGCCGCGTTTTATTCAAGCTATTGAGTTCAAACACATTTACATTAATTTCGGGAATGTGAGCAACACATCACTTTGTTCATCCATAAGCGTCTTGAGAGCTTGAAAACAAATCACTATGTGATTCTGCGTTTGAACATCGTGGTTCGTTGTACGAACCCTATGCAACAATGGCATTCAAGTATTACCTTGTTTACCATTTATCCACTGTTTTAGGGCTCATTCAACCTAATCTTACTGTCTCCACTTGATGATGGCAAACAGCCAGAAACAGGTAGTGGAGTGTAATTTCGGGGAATGTGAGCAACACATCACTTTGGACATTTACATGCGTGTTTACATGTGATTCATCCCATTTTTGTTTCTAAGCTCAAAATTCAAATGCCTGTTTGGTTACGTAATGATTTGGCAATGGATGATACCGGAGGTAGCTTTGTACCAATCTTACAATCAGTTGAATTAGTTCTGAGAGATTCTAAATCTCATTGCTGACAATTGTCCCATACTAGTCGAGCTATGTGGCTTATAATTCTGCAATAACATTTGCATGTATGTAAAGCTGTAGGCGTCTTTCCAAAGCGATAAGAGAATTTGAATGCTCAGCACATAGGTGAGAGCAAATTGAAAAAATCTCGATCTGGATGAAATGATAAAGATATCTATATTGTGGTGCTCACATCCCTATCCCTTACACACCACTACCTGTTTGTAGCAGTTTGCCGTCATCACGTCGAGACAGTAAGATCAGGTTCAATGATACAGACATCTGTTTGTAAGGCCATTCAGGCTAAACGATACTATCCGCCAATCACAAGTGCGACAGGCATTCAAATCAATTGAAATAAGTTTGCAATGGATTGGTTACAGCAGTTTTGGGTAACGTTTCGCTTGTGAAACAGAATCTTCGTCAAGCCAAGGGTGTCATTACGAACGGGGATCAGGTTGATATTGCATTTACATGACCACTACTGAGTTACACCTAATGAGCCGAGAAGGTCAAGATCGAATGATGCACCCATTGCAATCTGTGTAATTCCTTAATTGTTTATTTGTGTGCAGGTCAACCGACGTCCGCTAAAGAATGAACCTGTCTGCGGAATCCGTGTGCACACTCGGATTCATCCACAACAGAACCAGAAACCAGATTGCTGAGATATCCTCCCATCCAGCTTATTTACAGCGTTCGCACCATGTCAACATGAAGTATTTTTCATGTAAGATTTCACATTTCGCCAAATCACTTCTAATTTACCAAGAACTATGCTGTGATCTTTGTTCAGAACGTGTTTATCCAGGGCTGAATCCCGGATTGGTGTTTGTTATTAACTGGAATTTCATTGATGGTCTTCTAATCGTTTTCCTTATTTGTTTTAATAAGTGCTAGGTTAGCTGTACGTTTGCCAAACAATTGCACTTCATTCTGTTGATATAGTTCAGCGCGCAACCGTATGGTGTCATATCTTTGGAATAAATCAATGTGGAGCGAATTATTCTGTCTCTCTTATGCAGTAATCTTATACTTGAGTATTACTAGATTCATATATATATGTGGCTATATATATATATATATATATATATACGTTATCTAGTGCCCGTGGCTGGCTCCTCCGCTTTTTTCCGTAATCAGTGATAGGGCGAAGCGATAAATCTCATAGATTATGACTCCACGCTGACTCGGTTGAAATAACAAAGGCTGGTGAGATTACGGCTAATAAGTTGAATGACGTGGATATGTCCACATTATGGCATCTGATTCTGCAGTGGATAAATTTTAGCGTGCATGATCTCAAGCGTGTACACGGATTAAAAAGCAGGCTTATTGCTTATCGGATGTCGGTCTTACCTGCATAGAAACTTAGCAATTAGCATAAGGGTGTGTCGATTGTCACGAGCTCATATTCATGAAAAATGAAAGTTTGTAATGAATAGTTGAGATCAGTGCATTGGTAACGTTTCGCTTCTGACTCACAAGCTTCGTCAGCCCAAGTGTGTCAGTACGAACAAAAATCATTGTCAAATTTCATTCACCTGACCGATCCTAAGCTGGTTAAGAACGGCACAGTCCATGGTGGGTGCTGCACTCGTTAAGATATACATGCGCGATCAATATCAACTGACGCACCACCACCCCTAAATGCCGTATAATCCATTAGTTGTTTTTTATCGTGGCAAGTGTGAATGTCATCTGCTGACAGATTAGCTCGATTGCGTAAACGATGCCTACACTTGGGGTAAGGCACCTTAATGTTTATCCACTACAGAACCAGACGCCAGATTGCTGAGATATCGGTTCCATTCACTTTATTGACCGCTTTCTTACCAGCCTCTGTTATCTCAACCGCCTCAGCGTGAAGTCGTTCCATGTATGATTTTACCTTCGTTTTATCATTTCTACGTTATTAAGATCAACGCTGTGAGCTGTGTTCATCTCGGGTTCACCTAGTGCTGAATCGCTTATCAGTAACTGATATTCATTAAAATTGCCTGGCTACATACCGATTGGATTTTGTGTTCATTTATCTTAGTAATGTGTTCTCTGAATGTTTGCCTGAGTTAACAAAGGCTGGTAAGAATGCAGCCAATAAAGCGGATGGGGCTGATATCTCCACAATCTGTCGCCCGGCTCTGCAGCGGATAAACATTAACATGCTTGACACCTAGTGTGCACACCGAATACGCAATCGAGCTAATATGTCTGCAGGTGTCATTCACATATGTCACGATGAAAAACATTTAAGGGATTATACGACATGTAGGGGTTGTGGTGCGTCGGTGCGTCTTAACGAGCGCAGCACCCACCATGGACTGTGCTGTTTCTTAACCAGCTTAGGTTTGATCAGGTGAATGGAATTTAAGCTTGATCTCTGTTCGTACTGACCCCCTTCGTCTGATGAAGCTTCTGAGTCAGAAGCGAAACGTCACCAATAAACTGCTCTCGCCGATTCATTATAAATTTCATTTTTCATTAATATGATTCCCCGATCTGCCACAAACATTTCCCATTACATTGCTGATCAAGAGCTCGTCGGTATATTTAGTGAAACTTAGGATTGGTCAGGTAACTGCAACTTAAACCTTATCTCGTTTGTACTGACACCCTTGGTCTGATGAAACTTCTGTGTCAAAAGTGAAATGTTACGAAAAATCTGCTCTAACGGAATTATCGCGAACTGTTTATTCATGTCTATGGATTCTAAATGGGTCTCAAATAAGCTGAAACATATTCCATTCTATTCAGTGTAAATCCGTCACACGTTCTTTGTAATTGGGTGCGGCTTTTCTACACCTGATGAAGATGTAAATTGCAGACCGTATTTAAAATCAGCGGATCTAAAAGTAAACAGTTAGGATTATATATAAACACTGGGAAGAGAAGCAAAATTAAGCCTGAGACTGAAATATAGTAAAACGAAGAATATTTTATTGCTGTAATAAACGAATCTGAGGAAAATAAAACGAATGAGATAGTTGGAATTTGGCGGTTGAAATATT
Organism: Atriophallophorus winterbourni; assembly: GCA_013407085.1. Taxonomy (NCBI): domain Eukaryota; kingdom Metazoa; phylum Platyhelminthes; class Trematoda; order Plagiorchiida; family Microphallidae; genus Atriophallophorus; species Atriophallophorus winterbourni. The sequence goes on from JACCGJ010017486.1 coordinate 53,458, forward strand.
ATGCTCTGGCGAACATTCGAACACATTATAGAAAATATAGCTCTCAAAACAATGACGATTACATCAGACTTAACAAAAAGATTTTGATTGCATTACATCATACGTCGTATTGAAAAGTTTCCCGGTGTTGAATACAAGCTTTAATAATTTGGAATAGGGTGCATGTAGAGGGCTTTTTGAATAATTCACAGTGTTGCTTTCTTCTAATTCAGTATCGAATTTATCTGTTCAGCATGGTTCCATTTTGTTTTCATCGTTACATATATTTTTTGATTCATCGTACATATTTAGTTATTGTTTTGTTATAATACACAAATGTAAATATGTGCGCAATTCGAATATAACATTCAAGCCACTCACTTGTTCTGCTTTGAGATAAGTCTATTGTGTGTGGCTTGGATTTGTATGTTGTGTTAGGTTGAGAAGTGCTTTGGAAATTTTGGGTGCAATAATCAGAAGGCTTACGATGTTAGTAGTGATATACCCGTTGGATCTTCCGCTGAGGATTGGCGAGCCCCGAACATATATATTTTTGAAATTTTCGTTCGTAACATATATTCTCGATTATTTTGATTTTGCGGTCAGATTTTCATTTACTAAATGGATCATTACTCAGCATTTTCTGATTCACCATCTGGAGATATGTCTACAGAAGTTATGGCACAGTTAAGCTTTCCGTTTTTTATGATGAACAACCCTCGCCCATGATTCGCTTAAACCATTGTTTGAATCTTACCTTGTGAAAACTCAACAATCACAGTTTAATGGTGTTTTGGTATGTGACCACTGTCAGCCGCGAATGCGGTTGCTGATTTAATGGACAATTATCTTGCTGATAATCCATACGATGCAATCACACCTGCTATCATTTCACGTACTTCGTCTTCATAAGCGGGGCCTTCAAATCGGCCGTGCAAAAAATTAATTTCTCCGCAAAATGCATCATTTTTTCGTATAATCTGAGGCCAATTTTCGACGCGCAATTGTCAACGAATTACGAGATACCGGGAATTGTTGTGACACTTTTGTCTCAAAACTTTTGGTTACACCATTTGTTAATAAACTGGATCACATGTGGAAACTATCAATCAAGACGGAAAAGAAACATCGTTCAGTAGACAAATTGATATCCGGACCTGTCGGTCAATCTGTTTTAAATTATTTTGTGAAATTTTTGTAAATGCTGAAAATTCGTTTATATGAATAAAGCCAATTTCTTCTTTCTTTCTTTCTACTGATGAGCAAAACCGGAGAAAACGTTTTTCCGGTGTAAAACCAAACACTTACGACATATGCTCCAGTTACCAGGAGAAAAAACGGTAGATGATGTAATCATCCGCGAGTTATGCCAGCAGAGTCTGACTGCATACGTCTGCAAATTTTTAGTCATAATGCACAAAACACCAGCCTCCAACACTTAGCCAGCATTGCAGACATTATCTCACCTAAAATACACGACTGTCAGTGATTGTAGCACACCGATGCAATGAGATACCGTGGAGTTGAAATTGATGTTGCATAAGTTATCTCTGCAAGTACAGAACATCGCACAATCCCATACTAATTCTCATAATTATCGACCGCACACACGATCAACATGCGATGTAAAAAGGCCAGGCAATAAACGTGGATGCGCTGCCCGGCAGCCAACAAAGCCATCTTTTCTATATTACCGATAGGTCTACGAAAATTCGTTCACACATCGACACTGTAACACAATAACCTGTTGTCATTGACGATACGGGCAGCAAACGGCAACGAAAGCAGTTATCAGATTGTATAATCTACCCTTTGAGCAGCGATTGGCTAGACTTGGAATGTGCACTTTCGAGTGCAGGCGCATCGGAGGTGACCTAATCCTGACATACCTAATAATTCATAAGGCGTCCCACCCAATCCGGTACCTATTTAAATTTGGTTCCCGTCTTCCCACACACAGTCATGACTTCAAATACCACATTCTTGATTAAACTGTCAGGGTTACTGATATTCAGACAGTGTATGCTTCCTGTGGGATAGTTCACCACCGGAGTTTGTATTCTTACTGAATGAAACTAGCTTCAAAAACGGGTCAACGCTGTATTGACCCCAGTTTACTAAAAATTCTTAATGTTTCCGTTTCACACACACTTGGGAAAACATATTTATCCAAAACATTTATTGCCTATGTTTCTCCACTACATGCCAAACTGAAAATTACTTTTACTCCTACTTCGAATCACATAGATGCAAACATGAAAGTTCGATTTGTTTAAACTTCATGCGTATATCCTCTGGCATTGTACAGCTAATTGCATATATAACCATAAATTTCGAATTTTGATTTGGTTTACTTACGACCTCAACCAGCCTAAACACGTGACGGCGCATTTAGTAGCGAATTGTAAGCCATATACTATGCTGTTCGCCATTTTTGACCTTTAATCGATGGCCTCAGATTTACGGTTTGGACAAACCAAAAACCGATGACATGTGCTTTGTCAGTTTCAGTTGATAGATATCCACAGCCTGATATAATTCAACTTGAATAAATTTCACAATTTACGAGTGAAATACGATATTTTTCTGCTTTATCGAACAAACTTGCAGATGCATTTTCTTACCACAATAAGTCGATCAAACTTTGATATCGATCAGACAGGCAGCAACATGACAGTGAATTTCAACAGTATCAAGCTTACTCATCCCTTAGAGTTCGACGTGTCTCTATTTCAAATTGGAGTTTGACGTTTTATGCGATTTTTCCAACGACAAGCGCCAACCTATTAATAGCAAAATTACTCAGAAAGTCCAGTTTTGCAATAATTTCATTTTTTGCGCTACTCGAAAGTTGATGACTGATTGATTTATTTGGCCAAATTTGCATGCGAATATTTAAAATGGGACAAAACCAGTTTGACGTGTTAATCTGTAATGTGTATTCCGATTTCTTAAGTGCAATAATCCGAAGGTGATTTCTCAGCCTGATCAACCGCTAAAGTTATTTTGAATTTCTAATCAGAAAATTTGATTGCACTACTGAGAAGTAAACAAATCATTGTCCATTCGAAATCCGGTAAACGTGTTAGAGGAATAAAATGGTCAAATTTTCACACCATCATTTATTGACAGAAAGTAATGTGCCTCAAAACGCATCTGCAACAATTTCGCATGGATGCATTAAGTTTGTATGTTAAAAAGCATGTGCATCATAATGTGATATTTAAACACGGTGCACATGCATTTTGAAGGATTTATACATAGAATTACAAGCCGCAAAGTGTTAAGGAATTCGGTAAAACTGCTCATCATGTAATAGTAATGAGGTGTACTAGTGTATTTCAAAGAATTCTAACAACGGGGTAATTTTATTCTAATTCGCCATCAACACCGTTAACTTAACAGCAATCGTGACATTTGGGTTTTCAATACATTTAAGCTATACATGATTTTCTCAAAGATTCAATGAACTAGTGCTTGTGATTATTGCGGCTAAACAAATGCAAAAAATGAAGGTTCAGTTTGATCTTTGGATCTAAGGAAAACAAATTATCATTATCAAAAGCAATGTCAGAGAATGGTGAGTGTTTGTCAGCAAAATCGAGACAGGGCTGAAATACTTCTACAACAAGAGTGCACGTTTCTACAATCTACTTTTTTGAAGCGTTCGATCTAAGTAAGAACAGAGTAAACATTATTTCCACCTTTTTTCTATTAATTGTAAAAGTGAGAATATAATAAACCACAAAAAACCAAAAATTGTTTTATCCTTGAAAGAATAAATGCAAGTGCAAATGCAAATTGTGTGTTACCTGTTCAATCACATGAGCCCACACTTATATAGGCTGGGTTTCAACCCATGACCATGAACATAAAAGCTCATTTGCACGCATTTCCATCACACACACCCCACGACCGGTTACGTGCAGTTTGCACTCATGAAGTAGGGACAGTAGGATCGGAATCCGCTTCCGCTTGAAATAGTGGAAGAGTGATAAACAAGTTGCGCTTGTATGCCACTGTTGGATACGGCTGGTACGACCAACCTGTTCAATCACATGTGTGAAAACACATGAACATGACCAAAAAGCTCGTTTGCATGCATTTTCATCACATATATCCCACGACTGATTTCGTGCTGTTTGCACTCATCAGGTATGTAAAGTAGGATAAGGATCCGCATGCGCTTGAAATAGTGGAAGAATCGTAAACGAGTTGCGCTTGTATGCCACTGTTGGCTATGGTTTGTAATACCAAACCGTTCAATCACATGTGTGTGTGTGTGTTTATGTGATGGAAATGCATGCAGATGAGTTTTTTGTACTGAGACGAGTTCAACTTTCTAGTAGAGAACTCTTAAAGTACTATCTGTGCATTCTCCCAACGATAGATTTAAAAATTAGAACCGCTGCACAGTAATCATGAGCTCGTTGTAAGGCTAGTGAAAAATATATTATAATGTTCAACTTCGGGTAGTGCAAAGAAGGCCGTACAATTTTTGAAGCTTATGTCAGTTCTACCTTATTTATTCCTTATATAAAGCGAGTCCAAATGTTGCAATGTAACGAGAGTAGTTTGTGAAATATGTTCTATATTGATTGTGCTTTTATATTGCAAGCTTATCAGGAGCGATTGGTTAGCCTTGAAATATGCGGCTGTTGCCTCTGTGTACTTCACAGCTCACCAGAACTTGAAAGTAACAAAAAGTGTATAAAATATTAATGGAAAAACGGAAAGCATCTGGTGCAATTTGACATCTAGCTCTAATTCTGTCGCACTTGTTGTGCATTATCACACGACTGGCGATTACGACCTTGAGTTGTGTTCTCGAAAGACATGGCACGGTTGCACCCATGTCTGCATTATTCTTGGAGATCTAAACAAGCCTGACTTAAATGAGGTGGATTTTATCATGAGGGTGAAACGATTCCAGTAAGAAATCCTATATACGATTTTCAAACAGAACTTAGTGCAGAATGTAAACTACCCCACGTGCATATGTTGGGCAACTCCCTTTGATATTAAATTTAGTGGTCTACCAAGATTATCTGTAGTTGCTAATGTTTCTACAGTGGCCCCTGATGATTGCCACGATCATTGCTTCATGAAACAGAGGGCTTTCACCGATATTACTAACGAATTGTTGGAAAATGACTGGAAGTTATCAACAGAGTTTGACTACGTCTGGAGACTCGGTTGTTTGGTCACACACGTCATTGAAGGATGTTGATACCAGCTGATTGGACATTTGTGTAAACTCAAATGATGATCGGAAGTTCCTTTACCAATAGTCTGTCATGGTTCATCATATCACAGACCGTAACAAAATGCAGATAAAATAACGGTTATGAAGTAATTCTCCTTCAGCAGACGCACAAGTGATTAATAAGCTTACATAGCAGTATACTGTGCACCTTCCAAGATAGAGGAGAATTAAGAGCTTCGCTTGATAGATGATGCTATGTCAGTGTCAGTAATGGTGCAACAATTAATCAATTGACTTGATATTCATTCAACATCTGGTCTTGATCTGATCAACCCAATGCGTTTAAGGCCGTGGCAAGTATTAAAAACACATCGGAAGCTCATTTTTCTACCCATCCCTGAATCATGGTTGGTTAACACAAGACTGAAGTATGGAATTTAAAACTAATGATCCGGCCTAAAATCGACTAGTTGAAAATATTCAGAAGTCAGATTAACTATTGAACGTAGGATGAAAAACAATGTAGAAGGTTTTACTCTGTAACCAGAAAATTAACATCTGTTAAACTTGTTTTTTCGAAACTCTGCTGATGTGTATCCAACATTAACGCTACTCGCGGAAACTGGTGTGACTAACTCGACATTTAATACACAATAGTCACAGTTTTCGTTGATTTCAGCAAGATTTTTAACTGTGTCATATTCTATCAATCCAAATCCCGGTATTCTTGAAAAATCAGGTTTATGCCACATAATTTTTAAATGAATGAAAAATGATCTGCCTATTTTGTCGCGGACGACCTAAAAGTTTTATCTTCTCTAGGCTATTCTGCGGACAGTAGACTTCTTTAAAGAGAATTAGACAATATGGTTTAATGAACTGTGAACTAACAGCTTTCTGTTAACTGACCCAAATGCGCTGTCATTTATTATAGGCCATAGCGCATTAGTGTTCATCAACAAAAATTGGTTGATATTGACCCTGAAATTGGTACATATATAATCCTTCCCCTTAGCCGAAGAAAGATACAGACAGAAAACTAGTCCGTGCATCTTGCTCGGTGATTAGGTTTCATAGGTTTCGCACCATTTTTAAACTTACTCGAGACCAGATTTCGTGGATGTTTGGATACAATCCTTTCCACTCACTGATGAATGAGATGACCAGTTGGGAGAATTGCAACGGTGGTTGACTAGAAGAGTTAAATTACTGCAAACAATTCCCATGCGAATAAATGTCAAATCCTTAATCTTCTGTCGCATTGTACTTAGTGTGTGCCTTACGAAATGCTGCTGAATTTTCAGAAATTTAAAGGAGATAAAGATGATGTAATACGTGAAAATTGGCCTCTCGTGGAACCCTTAGCAAGCTGTGGCCGTGCTCTTATGCTTTACACAAGGAGGGAACTCAGTCGAGCAATAGGATTTACGCTCTTAACCAAAGCCGATAACTTTTCGAATGCTCATTCCTATTAGGTTAATTTAGCGAAATCTGAAGATCTATTTAAAGCAATCGTTGACAAAATATTGCAAAAAATCCATTAGAAGATTTACAACATTAGACAATATTTCTTTATCTTATGTTTCTTCTTTGTTTGTGAGTATCAAAAAATGCAGATTACAAAGGATTGACCCTCGATATTATAACAAGAAGAAGGAAAATAACTGAACAAATGTTGGACGAAAAATCTGCTGGCTAAAATGTACAGGTTTTGGCAAAATGACACGCATAAACTTTTTATTATTAAACTTCTACGAAATTGATACTCAGTTCATGCCTCAATTCATAACTCGTTTCGATGGTACCAAAAATCACTGTTCTATTCCTAATTTTCATTGGTGAAATGTCGTCTCCCTTGAATTGTCCATAATTCATTTTCGCGGATGATGTGAAGTTCATCGGATCAACGGATGAAGATACCTTGATGCACGACCTTGAGCGGGTCATTGAATGGTCATACCAGTGAGATCTCCCACTGAAGCTTAATAAGTACAAACACTTATCAGCCTCGCAACTCGCATGATTGAGGATGGTCAATAGTTCAATATTTCAATAGTTGTATTACGGTAGAAAAAAGCTGAGGGCTTGTACAAACCGCAGGATGATAGAGCGGTGGGGTCGAAAAAGCAAAGATAGAAATTTTTGAGTTTCCAAGGCTTCTAGCGGGCCTCATTCGCGTTTAGCCTGCACCATCAATGGATTTTTTGTGGCATTTGGACAGGTGGGGTGTCAACCCGGGACACAGCTACCCACCACATCCTCCGGAACAGGGTTAGTTGAAACTGCGTGTATACGGACTTCCGATACTGGGATCTAGAAGAGCAATGGAACTGACAAAGAGTTAGCGGGGTTGTGAGGAAAATGCAAATGGCACAGAAAGAGAACTTACCGTTGCCACGAGCTAGTGAGTTTTGCAGGGGAAAATGCAATAGGGTTTGTAAAAAAATTAAAATT
>JACCGJ010017487.1:0-30784 GCA_013407085.1 Atriophallophorus winterbourni
TTATTATTATTATTAATATTATTATTATTATTATTAATAATATTATTATTATAAATTGAGCCGAATAAAGTTCCCATTGATCGAAATTCCGTTAGGGTGAGTGAAGGCAGTTGAACGTAATTTGTTGATTAGTTTCGAACTGCGTATATCCGAAGATGCTGATTGATGATATTCTAAATTCAATATACAATTTTCATCCGTTATCGTTGTCAAAAGTCACATCAGCGTATTATGTTGCGGCCAGACACAATCATTGAACTTGTTGTATATAAGCTTCAGATTATAAAAATCGTGACACACTTCTTACCGTGTGATACACGGTTTCGTCGGTGTAAGGCCATGCCAGCCATTTTTATCTCAGAATCATGCATTTACGAGTTGAGCCAAGTTTCGGTAGAGGTAATTAACGGAGGATTTCTCATACATCGCTTCTGGTTGTGTGAAATTGTGAATCAAACTTTAAGTATTATTATAAAAGCAGTAAATAACAGTTTCGTTAAACAAGAATGAGTGGTTTTCTGTGTGGGTTAAATATGATGCTTCCGTCATTGTGCCACCGACTCTGGGGAACTTGTCGGCCGCAGTATTTTCAAGTCTGACGCTGTCGGCGTCAAAACCTCGGCGTTTTCGAAACCGAGTTGCAGTATTGTTGTTAGTGACTTTGTGTCGATCTCTGATTATTTTGCGATGATAAGGTGTCGTTTAACCCCACCATTGTAATAATAATAATATTAATATTATTATTATTAATAGAAATAATATTTTATTCTTGGTGAACCAATGCATGAAATACGTGATCAAGTTTACAGAATGTTTACAGCAAAATAATGGGAGTAAAAGAGTGACGGAACTTTCAAATCCGGAAATGTTTTCGTTCATAATTGGAAATGGTAGGCTACATTGTGCGGAAAATGTTCTAAAATATTCATGAATATTAGTGCTAATTCATATCGAGTAACTAAACGAGAGATTAAAAAGAGTAAAAGACGACAAGAATACCAAATGTACGAAGAAGATAAATGCAATGAATTATATTTTTATGCTGAAAATAATGAATAAACAGCATCAGTATAAACATTGAAATTGTTTTAAATCAATCAGTAGGTATTGCAAAATAGGAACTGAATTAACGGGGTCGAATGGGGTTATGTTTATTTGGTACCGGGCCAGAGGTAGTGCACTTGGGTAAAACGATAAACTGCCACGAGTTCCTGGGCATTAGAGGCAAAACCAGTTTGTTGATTGCATTTAATCCGTTAAGCTGACATCGGACGTCACTCGTGAAATCTTGAAGTCGGTATAACTGCGAGTTCATAGGCAGATGTACTGGAAAAGTACGAAGCATTCTCTTCACCAGCAAGGTGAGGTTTCAACACGATGGAATGTGCAAAGCAGTGAAGCTCAGTTATGCATAGATAATCAAGTTATACTGATGTTCAGGTACCCTAGGCAAACTGACACTGATGCACTGTTGTAAATAGATAATCGTAAAAGTAAGTTTTGATGATTAGAAATTGTGTATATTAAATGTCTTTGCCACAGACATTGAAGTTTTATAAATGATGATAATTATTCTTTGAAGTTCAAGGGAGAGCAATAACATATAAATGAGGTATAATAAATATATACAAATGGGATGCAGGTCCCAGCCTTTGCTGAGACATGCCTAGACCCTAGACAACCTGACATTACAGAAGAGTAAATAATAGATAGTCATAAAAATAAATTTTAAGATGTTTCGATTTTTTCCAGATAAATATGTTTGCGATAGAAACCTAAATTAAGACAATAAGTAGAACTATGATTAAATAAAATGGCGGCTATAATACGCCTAAAGAGGTAAAATAAGTATAGTTTTAGGATTGCACAATCTAACGTTTCCAGGTAATATGATTTATAGTTTTTTAGCTCGAGCCGCATAACTTCAGCGATTTGAATATCAAAAATATAACCTTGAGCTGACATGAGCCTTTTTTCCTTGATTTTCCGGCAGAGTTCTTCTGTAAGTGACGATTACCACACAATTCCGTGGACCAATTATATCCCCAAGAAATAACCATATTATCAGATCATATTCTTTTCTTCAATGTAACGTTGTGCCGCTGCATTTTCATGATCGTCGAGCAGAATAACACTCCATGTTCCCGCTTATTCCCGACCATTCGGTGTACTTTGCTTTTCCCACTGAGATATTTGAGCCTAAATATAGTGTTGTAAGTCATTGTGTAATCCGAACAAATGCGAATTTATTTGTACATTTTCCATGTCGGTATCGTCATCGAAATTTATTGCAAGCAAAATCGATATGTCTTAATGTTGGGACTACGGTTGACAAACCAGCCGGTGGAGGGTAGATTGCATCGAAGCCAAAATGAGTGCAAATGTGGGGCCACTCTTCAAGATAATGTTATGGAAATCCGCTATAATGACTTCAATATTGAATTCGATTCAATCTATTACAAACAACAGAATTCCGATCTCTCATTCATGATACTTTTTTGGAGTTTAATTAATTTTGTTTGCTTACAAACAAACCCAGAATGTGGATTTCGGTGTGACGCACTCATCCGTTATTTTCAAAATTGTAGTCTTACTTGACGGTCATTTTGCGTGCGCTATTTTCATTGTTATTTTATACGTCTGTTGATGAATCTGACCTACTTATTAAGCAGTAGTTGGCGCGTATATATCTTTGTCGTAAATTCGAAGAAGTTGCGTGATGATACTTGTATATCAGGAGATAGAGTGATCAAATCATTATTTTGTTTGTAAACATATAGGCCTTAATATCAAAATCATGCGGTACAAACAAAGATTACGAAAATCGTTCATGAGCGATGATGTGCTTCACGCTCACGAAGTGATAATCCGGAATTGCCTAGAAGATATCTTTATTATAGCCGAAAATACCGCTGATGGTAAAAGTTTACGATTTCCTCCCGTTTTTCCCATTGATGGTACGAGCATTCATCGACATGAGCCATGTGAACGGCAAACTAGGTTCGAAACATGTTCATAGTTTTCAGCAGTTTGATGACAACGCAGGTAAAAATTCTTCCATAGAAACTTTTAATGGGAAATACAGTAGTTGTTTTCCAAAATTAGAGGAACGACCGTTGATGTGTTATTTGGGAGCGCTGTTATCCTAATTTTCATAACACATATTGAAGCGGTTGAATCAACGGAGATGTCATCACTAACAGCTTATGCCTCTTGATTTTAGTATCCGAAAATCCGGAAAGCAATTCTTAACGTTACATGGCATACAAATTTACGGAATCACACATGATAGACTTGTCCAAAACCGAAAACTTGAGCGGCGAGAATAATATATTCAAATTGTGTACATATTTAAATGTATGCATTATAACAAAACAATGACAAAATATATAAGATAAATAAAATAAAAGATACAATGATAAAAACGCCATATTATTTATTATAAAATTCGCAGGAAATAACATATTAATTTTTTCATGTATTGACTGTTACCATTTACAGCTGTTTCATACCTTCTACATAAAATCGGAAATCAGAAATCAGAAACCTCTTTGTTAGTGGGTTTTTAGATATTTCGTTTCCAGTGTAATCTGAAGAATAATCGCACAATTGGATAATGTTACTACACACTCTCCCAGATGCATCCATGCACACCTTTCAAATTGATCGAATATTGCCTAATGATATTTATACAAAAGTGGATATAATACACAAATTAAATAGTCGTACTCCGACCTGTTGTCGTACAATTGCTGATGTTTAGGTGCTGCTCGTAAACATTGTTCTTAATTACGGTCTCAAGAAAATCAAAATTTGCCCGGTAAATTTGTTGTAACACGAAAATTATAATTTTATAACTAATTTGAATTCATCGATTTTGGAACGCACTACCAGCAGCAGTTGTAAATTGGTTCTACGTTTCAGTTATTTAACAACGCTTGCCGCACATATAGAAGGGTATGTTTAATCTTGTTGACGCATGTTTTGATCTTTTCCCACTTATAATGCGTTTCAAGTTTTTCACTCTTCTTGGTGTATAACTACCGCAGACGATATGACATTCCTGTATAGATATGCCAACATCCGGTGCAAAAGAAGATTGGGTTGACAGCCCTGTCCATGTTGGATGTTCTACCAGTGCGAATGACATAAGAATCCCGAGAAATTTCCGTTCAAACGCGAGTGAGGTCTGCTTTTAGGCCTTTGAACCCGATTCTGACGTTTTTATAAACTTTCGTCGCACGGTACAAAATCTCCCTTGGTTATTTAAAGCGATGTGCTCATGTAACCATTAAGACACTATTGAACTATTAAACTATTGTTTTGAATACTACCATCCATATTTCCTGAAATAAGTGCGTATGAGCCGTACTAATTGTATACTTAATATCGAAGTGCTGGGTGCTCGAAAGCACACCGTCGAAGAAATTCTGGGCGCGTGATTGGCCTTTAGCCACCTTCAGCCATGTGCGACTTCAACTTAAACTCGATTTAGTAAAAAGAAGTCATAGCGTTGCCAATACACTGGGGTGATTGCAGGTCAACTCTTGGTAACTATAGACCTGTCAACCAGACAAGCATCGTCTCGGAAGTTTTGGACAAACAATTGTGTGACAAAATCTGTTAGCATCGTTGTTGGCATTCTCTACTGAGTGTAAATCAACATGGATTCCTCAAAGGTAGATCCTGCCTGACTAACCTTCTCAGTTTTCTCAATACTACGACTAAAATGCTAGACGACGTATGGCCAGTCGAAGCCCTGTACCTAGATTTAAGTAAGGCTTTTAATTTCGTGAGTCGCCGCCTTCTAGAGATGAAACTAGCAGCAAGAGGCACAAGGGGTAGTCTACTCGTTTCGATAAAAGCATTCCTTACAGTTAGTTCATTCAAAGTTCGGGTATAATCCATGATGTCTAGCCAAACCGACGTGATCAGCGGGGTCCCTAAACGTTCGGTACTCGGGCAATTTCTCATTCTCATTTTCAATGATGACTTATTGTCCAACTTGCAATGCCCATGCTTCATTTTCTCGGATGATATGAAGTTCATCGGATCACTGGATGAAGATAATTTGGGCGGGTCATAAACTGGTCATACCAATGTGACCTCCCACCCAACCTTAATAAAAGTCAACTCTTGTCAGCACTGCTCGATAAGATTTCAGTCCAGGTTTCGGGAAATTCTATCAGTGTTAACGACACAAAGCGTGGTAAGGATTTAAGGGTACTGGATAGGGTTGGTTTCAAATAGGAGGACCAATATTCCGCCAATATTCCGTGCTAACCAGCAGAACACCCGATGTATTCCTGCCACTTTACAAATCATTATTTAGACCGCATTTTGAATATTGAGTCCAGGCGTGGTTCCATTAATACAAGAAGAAAATCGTTCGATTCGAAAGGGTACAGCGTCTCGCAGCTCGCATGATTGACGGTCTGCGAGGGAAACCTTACTTTGCACGCCGGGACTCTCTTAATCTTTCAAACCTTAGGAGCCATTTAAGCCGTAAGTTAATTTAAAACTTTAGTATCTTGTTAGGTTTAAGTAGCGTTCCAATGACTTCTTTACCTTACGTCTAGCGACGGGCCTACGGGGCCATTCACTTAAACTTACTAAGAAGCGTCGTTGGTTAGCCTACAGGAAAGACGTTTTCAGCCTAAGGGTGGTAAACTTATGAAATATTCTACCAGACAAACTTATATTCTGCAGTTTAGAATCCAGTTGCAGGCAGTGTTCAGACCTCAATTAGGAAAGTTATTTCCTCAATACTCTTCCTAATGGCTATACAATCTTAGGTAGATCACTTTTTTAGCGTTATACTATAAGGAAAGTAAATAATAGAGTTTTGTGCTTCTATACACGATTCTACTTCAGCTGACCTTTCACCGTGTTGGTGAAGAGAAACTGCTTTTTTCTTTTCTCCAGCATCGGTTGTAATGCGGTGCTTCGTAAATACAATCCGGATAATCTTTCAGCGTCATGGTCGTCGAAGATTTCAAACAGACAAAAAGAAGTGGGTGCTTTTCTGCAGCCTTACACCAAAAACATGCTAGTCTCTCGATTGGCTTATTTGCCAATAACTGCTCTATGCAATCTGAGCTGAACTGAACTAAGTCATATTGTCACCAGATTTCTACTCTTCGAGTCTCTACTAGAAACGGAAACCTCACCTGATTTCGAAAGTCGTAAGGATGTTTAGATAGTGCCAAGTGCGCCTCAATGAACAAATTCACACATTATCTCTCCCAGACAGCTCGTGAGACAACTCGTCTAACAACATAGGCAAACTGTCTGCAGTTTCAATGGCCAAACATCACAACAACAAGTTTATCTCCATGCTTTTGAGCACACAGACAAGATTATATGCAAGCTTTATGTGAAAACCTGCAACTTCATGTAAACGCGATTTCTATTGTACGTCTTCCCAGGCACCAAAACTCGCCTCACCTGGACGACCCACGTCTACTGTGAAACACCCTAGAATCCCCTGAAAAGGCTGAAGAGGTCTTGCTCTCGGCCTACCTTCTCCGAAATATGAATTTTCCTGTGCGTATTTTTCCTGATTTTCCTTGGCCTCAAAGGCAGATGTAAATGCAAGGAGGCTACGATTGGAAATCGAATAAAGATAAACGCAGCATTTTTGTTCACTGTGTGCCTGAACATGAAAGTGATGATTTAGCTAAGAACAATCTCCAGGACTGTTTATCGTGACGCTATATCCAAGAACTCAGCAGAATTCATGGAAATATGACGACCATAGTGAAATGCCTTTCCACGTCACCAAGCTTCAATGGCAATACCCCCGTATTACGAAAATTACCTTCCAATCAGAAGATATGGTTCATACTGCATTGCGCTCGTGGTACGATAACAAAAGATTTGCACATACAGTTGACAAACAAAAACTTCGTCCGCAACCATCAGTCACACCCAGCACAAATCAGTCTGCTAGCGATATTCACACGACCGCTTCAAACATTCCCCGCACCCGGATTCAGTGAGGCCGCAGAATAACTGCACACCCCTTCGCCACACTGCATACTCTGTTATTCCGCCAACGTTTATGCAGTTACACAAATGCCGCTGGTTTCTTGAACAAAGTTCCTGATTTTTGTTACCGCCATTCGCTGTGCTCATGGGAACTAATATCCGTTACCGTTACCGCGCTATCCAAATAAGTCATTACTTCGCTGTGGCCGTACAACGATTTGCACCTACAGTTGACAAACAAAAACTTCGCCCGCAACCATCAGTCACACCCAGCACAAATCAGTCTGCATGCGATATTCACGCGACTGCTTCAAAAATTCCCCGCACCCGGATTCAGTGAGGCCGCAGAATAACTGCACACCCCTTCGCCACACTGCATACTCTGTTATTCCGCCAACTTTTATGCAGTTACACAAATGCCGCTGGTTTCTTGAACAAAGTTCCTGATTTTTGTTACCGCCATTCGCTGTGCTCATGGGAACTAATATCCGTTCATTCACCATTCATTCTGGATCTCATCATCACAAACCAAGAGTTCATGATGGAAAACCTTCCCTCTAACCCTGCCCTGGATCACAGCGATCACGTTGACTTGACATTCACATTTGTCTCTTTCACGAACTATTTCAACGAACTTCACCCCAAAAGCCGCTGGATTAACGATCTAGGCCTCTTTTACCAACTCGTCGCAGGGAATTCCTGGGGTTTCTTAATGTTTGATCAGATTGACATTGCCCGTAGCACATCTCTAACTCGGTGACACGCGCTGCGACATCTTGCTAGTCAGGAAAATCACCTCCTTTGACAGATCTGCGGATTATTCCCATAGCACAGCGAAACTTGGCATGGCGGTGTTACCGGCCAGGAAAAAATCAAACTTACTGAGAAATTGCGAAATTATTGCACATATATTAGCCACTTAGTCAAATATCAAATATCAATATGATATGCACATCTCTAACAGGTTTTTGGACAAACAACAAAGTTTTTTCCAATTTGTAAATCAGAGACAGTCAGATAATCTTGGAATTTCCTTCTTAGTCAGTGCAAACGGTCTCACATCGAAAGTCTCGGAAGTTCTTAACCTGTTGTCTGAATACAACGCCTCAATTTTCAAACCCTATTTATCCTACCAACTCCTCCCGTTTTTCTTCTCCCTCAAATCATATACAAGAAATGCCAGAAATACGTTTTATCCCTGTTACTGTGTACAAGAATATTTCATGTATACGGAAATACTCCTCATCGGGACTCGATAGCATCCACCTTAAGATCCTAAAAGAAGCCCCATTGCACATATCTCATCTTTCTGCAACGCGTATTCAACTTCGTATGGACTCAGCTACCGTCCCCCAACCTTGGAAATAAGGTGATATCACTGCTATTTTTAAAGACGCCTCACCGTGCTTTTGTCTGTCATTTAAAAGTCATTGAGAGCATTTTCTCTGACCACCTTGTCTCACATTCTGTGGTGGTTCAGGCTACGTGAAATTACAGTATGTGTGTAAAGAAGTAAAAAGGTAACCACTCACAATAATTCTTCGATCGAATTGAAAGCGATTCTCCCCGGCTTGGCAATTGACTACTCCGGTCCAAACGTCTAGGCATTATCACAGAAGCAACCGCGGTAAATCCAAGAAATAGGTGCGGCTGAAATATGGAGTGGTCTTTTATTAGCAGACAAGCAATCTTTTCACAATCCACAGTCAGAATTCCAAGCACGCAGTACGGGTATCAAAGGAGATGAGAAGAGCAACTCCGAGCGGACGAAAATTTATATTCGTCAAATCCGGGTACAATTCAATAAGTGTACCTTGATTAATACAAACAAAAATGTTTACAGAAAAATGCCATAGTACTCCCCCCTAGAGCGTCGGGCCTAAAGGAGACGCTCGAAGAAATCGTTAGGCTGTGAAGTCATCAAACTTCGATGGAAAATGGACTCTACGACAAGATCGGGTTTGCCTATTAGGGTTAGTATGTTTGATACATGGGGTAAAGGGGGTTTCCTTGAGGGATCGGGAGTATCGGTGAGCTACTGTTTGGGGAATGGGGGGACAAAATCTTGAGGAGCAACGTTCGGGTATTTTCTTTCGCCTCTGGTGCCGGCTTGACGTAGGCTACATTCAAACGATCGACGCTGTCGGTCTCGTGTGTTCCGTTGCGGTCAATAACGAAGTATTTTGGATACCTGTTGATTACCTTGTACGGGCCAGTGTATGGCGGCTGTAGCGGTCGACGTACATGATCTACCCGCACAAACACAAAGTCGCAGGTATTTAATTCAGGTGGAATGTAACAGGGTTGAGCATGCTGTCGAGTTGGAGTAGCTCGTAAGTTTTTCATGAAGCTGCGAAGGCGGCTGACATATTGTGGCACGGTAAGGTCCAATGATGAGTCGGAGGATGTCAGGAATTCTCCTGGAAGGGTAAGTGTACTACCTTACACCATTTCAGCAGATGAACACCCTAGGGCTTCTTTCACTGTGGTACGTATAGCAAGAAGTACTAGGGGTAGTGTCTCGGACCGACGTTCAGTATTCCCATGACACATGAATGCGGCTTTCAGTTGGCGGTGAAATCTTTCGACTAAGCCGTTCGAAGAAGGGTGGTAGGCTGTATTCTGAATGTGTTTCGTACCTAGCATGTTTTTCAGTTTCTTGAAAAGCGTTGATTGGAATTGGGAACCTCTGTCAGTAGTGATGGTGTTTGATACGCCAAAATTACTGATTCAGTGCTGAACAAAAGCCTTAACAACAGTTTCTGCACTGATATCAGGGATTGCTACTGCCGTTGGCCAACGCGTAAAACGATCAATGCATGTAAGTATGTAGCAACATACGTTAGAGACTGCTAGTGGGCCGACGAGATCCAAATGCACGTGTTGGAAACGTTCAGTAACTGGTAGGAACTTACCAGGGTAGCTGATAATGTGTCGTTGAACCTTCGTCTGTTGACATCGCAAGCAACATTTTGTCCAAAGTTGTATGTCTTTATGCATGTCGGATCATAGGTAGCGAGAACTGATTAATTTTCGTGTCGCTCTTACTCCAGAATGTGATAAACCACGCAAGTTGTCAAAAAATCTACGTCTCATGTCTGAGGGGACGATCGGACGCGGTTTTCCTGCTGCCATGTCACAAACCAGGTAATGTGGAGAATCGGGTATCGGGATTCGGCGGATTTTTCCCATCTCTGAAGTTTCATAGCGACTTAGTACCGGATCAGATTGCTGCGAACGTGCTAGTTGTTCCAAATCGATTCCAGGCAGGTCGATGGCACTCAGTTGAATCCGAGAAAACGTATCCGCCACTGTGTTTGACGAGCCGGATAGATAATGAATGTCGCTTGTGAATTGGGAGATGTAGTCTAATTGACGGATCTCTCGCGGTGAATAACGATCGGAAGTTGTGGCGAGTGCAAACGTTAGCGCTTTGTGGTCGGTGTAAACCGTGAAACTGCGACCTTCGAGTAAATGCCGAAAATGACGAATGGAATAATAAACAGCGAGGAGCTCGCGACCAAAGGTCTCTGCGGGCTGTAGTCGGCGTGAGAAGAAGGCTAGTGGTCTAATCGTGTTATCGACCCCTTGTGGGAGTACTGCGCCTACCGCTTCGTTTGATGCATCGGTAACAAGCGATAAGCGAGCATCTGTCTCAGCTGATATATAAGTCGGAGTTGTCGCCTGCTGAAGGGCGGATTTAAGCGCGTCAAATGCTTCAATCGCTTGTGGATTTATTGAAAAATTTCTTTCTTTGCAGCAAAGTAATTGTGTAAGCGGTTGAGCTAACTTCGCGCAATGGGGAATGAATCGTCTGTAGTAGTTGACTAGGCCCAAAAATCGACGCAACTGGTGGATTGAACTCGGGCATGGATAATCGCGGATGGCAAAGACTTTCTGTTCAACGGGTTTAATTCCGGTGAAATCGATGCGGTGACCGAGAAAGTCTAGTGTTTCCACATGACAGATGCATTTATCTGGATTCACGACAATACCATACTGAGATAGGCGCTGAAAAACCTCTCGAAGATGCTCAACATGTTATGTCGATGTGTTGCTAGCAATTAGCACATCATCAATGTAAACGTATACGAAGGGCAATCCCTTAAATACTTGATCCATAAAACGCTGAAAAGTTTGTGCGGCATTTCGGAGACCAAATGGCATTCGTACGAATTCATATAAGCCAAATGGTGTTGTGACAGCCGTTTTAGGGATATCTTCCTTCGCAACGGGGATTTAGTGATAGGCTCGCACTAGGTCAAGCTTCGAGAACACGGTTTTTCCGTTTAGGGACGCCGTAAAATCGTGGATGTGTGGAATGGGGTAACGGTCTGGTACCGTAATGTGATTAAGTGCCATATAATCTCCGCATGGGCGCCAAGTATCTGCAGTACTTTTTTCAACCATATCTAGTGGAGAAGCACATGGTGAGGTCGACGGGCGGATGATTCTTAGCTCCAACATATGTGCAAACTATTGTTTGGCGATCGCCAGTTTGATTGGAGCTAGTCTACGTGGTTTGGCAAAAACTGGAGGGCCACGTGTGACAATGTGGTGTTCGACCTGGTATTTGACCACATTTGTGAATGACTGTGGTTTGAAGATCTCCGGAAACTGGACTATGAGTTCCTTACAAGTCTGGGTGACGAGTGGAGTTAATACTCGAATAGACTGTATGGGTGCGTAATGGAATTTGCCTATTGAATTTAACTTCGTATTGTTATCAATAAGCCTTCGTTGGCTTATGTCCACCGCGAGGTTGAAATTAGACAAAAAGTCTGCACCCAAAATCGGAGTTTTCACGTCTGCAATGGTGAACACCCAGTGGAACGATCTTCGTAAGCCCAGGTCTACCGCGAGGGACCGATGACCATAAGTGGCTATCCGAGTACCGTTGGCCGCCTGAAGGGTCAATCCCGACGGACACTTGCGTTCGGTTTCGTTAGGTGGGATGACGCTGAGTTCCGCACCGGTGTCTACCAGAAAACGCAATTTCGTTGTGTTGTCAGATATATAGAGGAGACGGCTAACTTTGTTGCCAGGCAGTGCAGCCGTTCCTACTGCCTGGCATAATCGTTTTCCCTGCTAGTTAGATTTGGAAACAAAACTGCAGGGTCTGGTGCATCTGTAGGCGCGTTCACCGAATCTGCGGTGGTAATATCAAAGACCTGGCCCTTTACTCCGACTTCGTGCATATCGTCCATTGGGACTGTATCTCTGTGATGACCAAGATCGATCATTTCGTGAAGTACGTATGTGCATGCAAAGTTTGTCGAGTCGCGATTTCAACTCGGAGATCTCTAATTCTAAAGTTGAAGGAGTTTATTTATGAGGCGATTGTACTACTGCAATGGTTGGCTTATGATTTTCATACACTCGATCGGCGATGGCAGAAACTTTATCTAACTTGTAATCTTCGACCACCGAAAGTGCTTTTCGAACATCGCTGGGTAGTCTTTGCAGCCACAATTCTTTTAAAATCGGTTCGCCAACTAGTGTTGTACCCTGTAACTCGATCATTCGGCGAAGGAGTTGCGACGGCGTATTGTCACCTAGTTCGATGCCCGAGAGTAATTTGCGTACGTTTTTCTCATCAGATGCTGCTATACGCGATATCAAAGCTGATTTTAGTACATCATACGGTTTATCGGCAGGTCTGTTGTATATGATATCAGCAACTTCGGATGCGACTGCGTGTGGTAAACTTCCTATGACGCAACAGTACATTGCTTTTTGGCTAGTAATGCGTCGAGTTTCGAAAATAGCTTCTACATGAGCAAACCATAATCTAGCGTTTGCTACGCCAAACTCAGCAAGTGATAACAATGACAATTTATTACAATTCACTCCACTTTTTCCATAATTACCTTCCATTTATGTTCTTCATGTTTTCCCATCCTTGCAATTCGTAAATTCTGACAAAATTTAAAATGAAACCTTACTGTTATTAGACATTAAGATTTTTTCTTACTTACTGTATATTCGCTCCCATTATTGAACGGAAAAAAATGTTTAAAAATGCCGCTCACTTCGGTCATTTGCACCGTTATATTTTCTTTTGCTGTTCCAATTTTGATAAACTGATCATGTATCACATGCCTTGGATGTCCAAGAATATATATTATTTCTCATATTTATCATAAATGACCAATATCTGCTGTAATAGGTGCTGCCTGTGGAATACTGTCCATATTGATGAAGAAATGTAAAAATATGCTATAAAATCAAAATGGTGGGGAGTATAATATGACGAAAATAATCGGGCTCACCAAATTGTGGTGGTTCAGGCTACGTGAAATTACAGTATGTGTAAAAAGTAAAAAGGTAACCACTCACAATAATTCTTCGATTGAATTGAAAGCGATTCTCCCCGGCTTGGCAATTGAC
Source organism: Atriophallophorus winterbourni (assembly GCA_013407085.1). Taxonomy (NCBI): domain Eukaryota; kingdom Metazoa; phylum Platyhelminthes; class Trematoda; order Plagiorchiida; family Microphallidae; genus Atriophallophorus; species Atriophallophorus winterbourni. Next base: position 13,381 of record JACCGJ010017487.1, read on the forward strand.
TACTCCGGTCCAAACGTAAAAGTATCATCACAGAAGCAACCGCGGTAAATCCAAGAATTAGGTGCGGCTGAAATATGGAGCGGTCTCTTCATAGCAGGCAAGCAATCTTTCCACAATCCACAGTCAGAATTCCAAGCACGCAGTACGGGTATCAAAGGAGATGAGAAGAGCAACACCGAGCGGACGAAAATTTATATTCGTAAAATCCGGGTACAATTCAAAAAGTGTACCTTGATTGTTACAAACAAAAATGATTACAGAAAAATGCCATAATCCTGAAACTTATCGATTTTTAATCAAACAACAACACGTTTTTCGCGCCAAGCGTTTATGCACTACCAACTTTTTTCTTCTACGGGATGGCTGGAGTAAACCCGTCAATGTTCGCATTGTTGTGAATGCAATATTTCTGGATTTTTTCAACTTATTCGACCATGTTGACCATTACATTTTGTATTCATATTCGCTTCCCGCTGCGTAGGGTCATCTTTACTGTCCTGGATGAAGTTCTTATTTTACGACCGCTATAACTATGTTCATGTGAGTGACTGCTAATCTGCCCGCTTTAAAATCAAGTGTGGTCTCTCGCAAGGCTCTGTTTTTTGTCCACGATTCTTCATCATTTTTATCAATGAAATTTACCAGAACATTGAATCGCCATTACTTCTATTTGCGGACGATATCACAATCCTAGGCTCACTCAGATCGCCAAAGGATTCACATGTCTTATACCGTTTGTCTTTAAGGAATGATCTCCCATTCAACACCCCCAAGCGTAGCGTTCTCCCCATCCAAAACTAAGATCCTGTTTGGGTAATGCAGAAATTCAGAGTCTTTAAAAAGAATAGGATCTCTGTATCATCATCCAGCACGATCTAAGTTGTACCACACAATGCGAAAAAGCCGCATCTGCAGCCAACCACAACATTTGCTTACTTTGCCGCACTTTCGGTAGGTTCGAACGTTTTCTTTTTTCGATACTGCAATTTTCTACATCTGCCCACATTTAAAATACGCTGTACTCAGTTGGCAGCCCCAGCTATGCAAAGATGTTTCCTTTTCGAAAAAGCTCACCGTCATGCGACAAAGCTTGTCCGTGAAATGTACAAAATGTATTATGAGAAATGGTTACGCAGTTTAGATATATTAACCCGTTACTTACCATCATCACGGGGTTGACATTTTACTTACTCACTGAAACTTTACTGACCCATTTCATCCATGCAACTACCTATCCGTTCCTTCTCCGAGCACTAACCTCCAAGGACATGAGCTGAAACTGTTACATTAACGGAACAGGCTTTCATGTCGACACAGTTTTTCTCCATGAGAGTTTGCAGTCAGTGGAACACTCTCCCAGGCACAATTTTGATGCCGCATCTTTTGATCTCTTCGATTCCCAACTCTATGAAATCTTCCACTCCCGAGAAACATGTACCCGCGCAATTTGTTCAAAACCCTACCACTTGTTTTTCAAACTCATTAGCTCGTGGCAACAGTAAGTTCTCTTTCTGTGCCATTTGCATTTTCGTCATAACTCCGCTAACTCTTTGTCAGTTTTATTGCTCTTCTAGATCCCAGTATCGAAAGTCCAAACGCCCACGGTTTTATCTAACCCTGTTGCGGTGAATGTGGTAGCTATCTCCCGGGTTGATGCCTTACCTGTCCAAATGAAACAAATATCAATTGATAGTACAGGATAAACGCGAATATGACCCGCTATTGGGCCTTGGAACATAAAACATTTCTTTTATTACTTTTTCGACCTGCCGCTCAATCTACCCTGCGGTTTGTACAAGCTCTTAGCTTCTTGTTGTTCGCCTTAATTGGTCGATGTCGACAAAGGATGTACAGTTGCATGAAGTTAATGATTCACAGCTTTTTGAACGACTAAACAGTCTGATTGAGGATGAGCAATCTCTCCGGCAGCGCTTACAACGATAGGCAGAACTCGGTCGTTGGGTGTCAGTTGCACGCCGGCAGCATGATCTGCATTCACAAGCCAAGAGATAAATCTCCTCCTCCACTGGTTTGCAGACGACGCTTTACACAATGCCTCCAATGTGAGTGGTCAAAAGCAAGTTCTTCCAAATCACAGGGTCAATGCCGAGATATATTATCTATTTTGCACACGTCTTCATACCGAAAGTGCGGTCTACCAAAGGTCGACTTCCTGATTCCAACTCACCATAGAGTAGATCTTTCGGAATACGATCATTTTTCCTTCTGTAGACTTGGTCAAGCCATCGCAGGCAGCGCTGTCATAGAAGGGTTATCATGCTCTGTAGACAAGCTTTTGAAAGCACTTCAGTACAAGTCACTCTGTCCATCCACGATATGTGGATGAACTGGTTCAATCTGACTGTTTCCAGCTGTGATGATTGGAAGCGATATAATCACTTGACCAAAGATGGTGGTCATGTTCATACTCATCGTTAGCCCAAACCCTTTGCATGCCGACGAAAAACAGTTTATTAGCAGCTGAATGTGTTCTTTGTCGCGAAAAATAATGGCTGCATCGTCGGCAAACAACAGGTCACTGATTAGCAAATCCCGTGCTTTAGTTTGTGCTCTCAACGGGTTTAGGTTAGAAAGTTTGTCATGACTTCCCTTGCGTAGGTAAATGCATTCTGTTCTCGTCTTAAAAGCGTGCTTCAGAAGCAGGGTAAAGAAAATGCCGAACGGTATGTTACCAACAACACACCCTTGTATGACGTCTCAGCAAACCTCAAAGGCTTCTGAGCTGAAACCGTTTAAATGGACTGTGCCCTTGATTTATCCGTAAAACGAAATAACGAGTTTATGCAGTCTTGAGGGGTTGTCTATTATATCAAGCAATTTGAAAAGACCCTCCATACAGATTGCCTTTTTTAAATTAATATAAACAGCTAATAAAGTAATACGCTGTTCCAGTCACTTTTTCTGAAATTGTCTAAATGAGAAGATCATGTCAACGGTTGATCTTCGACTACCGAAAGCCACACTGAGATTCAGAGTAAACACTACCAACCAAAATTTGTAGCCCTAGCTGTAAAACTTCAGCAAACAATTTGCCTAAAACATTAAAAAAGGATATTCCTCTGTAGTTGTTGCAGTAGCCTCTTTCACAGTTATTCTTAAATATCGCGATGTTCTGTGTGTTTTTCAGGTGGAATTTTGTCGCCATTCGCTGAGCGGTCTATTGCCCTATTGAGCTCATCAGGAGTTAGGGGAGTATCTAAATTTTCGATGGTTGACAACCGCTCAACATTTTTAAGTATAGAGAATGGAGGAGTTCTCTACTCATCTATCAATCTGCTGAGTATTGTCGACAACCGGGTTACGAGATACCTACATAATGGGAGCATTTTCAAGTTTGTTCGTACCAATTGCTCTTTTGATCCCATCATAGCTGCTGTGAAAGCGTCCAGCATCCCCAGCTTTTTGGATACTGAGGCTAATTTCAGTAATATAGTCATTTGAACATCGTCTCGCTGTCTGTTGGAACTTATTTCTAAGTACTCTTACGAGTGGTAAGTTTTCATGTGTTAGCGGACTTTTGAACTTCAAAACTGCTGACCTCTATCGACCAAAACAACAGTCATCTCAGAAGCTTTTGTTTCAAACCAGTCGGTCGTTCAAACTCTCTTCTAACCGTAAGTGAAAAGTGCGGCTCCTACATGCAGCTTTTTCGTGATCCCCACTTTTCTGAATTCGAATCGGGTGGAGTTGTTTAGTTGAAATCGGTGTTAAATGCCACTGCAATTCGCCAAGGTAGATTATGTTCGCACATACAATTTACATCTATTCTTGGCTAAACAGACAATTTGGCGCTGTGAAAACTCGTATCGGGGTTCTTCAGTTTTGCACAAAGTCCGTGTCGCAATCTGCTCTTTGATATGATAAGGTGAGGAGTACGTTTCCTATATTAATGCGCCTAACAAGAATATGATCTAGCTGATACCGATTCTTAGAGCGAGGATGTTTCCAAAAGAATTAATTCTGTGGTTTTGTTTGAATGAAAGCGTTATTGACACACTGTCTATACTGTGGGCACATTTGTGAAAGAACCTCGCGAGACAGTTTTGTCGAGACTCGTAATCCGCACCAAATCTTGCATTGAAATGACCAAATAACACTACACCTTTTATGACGTTTTTGTGGACTGTTAGGAGGTTATGAAAGAAATCGTCTTTTCAATATGTGTCACAGAGAGCGTCCGTGCTTAGACGACGCAATGCCACTGGTTTAGACGACCTACCAGCCGAAATTTTCGTTGATGGTGTCGACGTTTTGTGCAGTGAGCTGTCAGTGGTCTTCGGAAATATCTGGAATGGGGAAACCATACACAGCGCGTTGGGACTGTATTCAAAAAAGGGTCGAGGAAAGAGTGCGGTTATCACAGGGATATCAGTCTCATACCGGTGGTTTATAAACTGTTTGCAACAATTATCCTGACCAGGCTTAACAGCTATCGAGAATCAGATTATCGAGAAGAACAGGCTGGTTTCAGAGGAAAACTCGATTCTGTGGATCAAATCTTCACGCTTCGCCAAATTTTGGAGCAACGTTGCCAATACACAGGTTCAACAATTATCGTCTTTCTTGACATACGAGCAGCCTTTGATTCCATTGACAGAACCGCTCTCTGGGACGCTTCTTCGCCATGGTGTCGCACCGAAGTACGTGACGGACAAACGAATACCTGGCGGAAGACCCTCAAGCGTCTAACAGCCCTACTAGCCATCGTGGGAACTTCGCGCTTACCAGGGTGTGGTCCGACGGACTGTGAAAATATGTGGCTCATAACACTCAGTGTGATGGCAAAAGAAAAAAACAAGTTTCGAGAATGCTGCCGTGCTTGTGTTCCCCTTCATCAGTGACCCTCCCTCTTTTCTTTATTCCGAAAAAAGATCAAAAACGGCATGTGTAAACAGACAAAAAACACTTTTCTCTATTTTTCTTTCATTATGGACCCTCTTTATGGTATACTCGTCGGCACATCGTCTGTGAAGACTTATGTAATAATAATAATAATAACCATAGAAGCAGAATGGAGTGTCATTTCCATTGGTGGGTTGAGATGTACGCCAGGGCAGTTCAATACATATACACTTAAAATTGAAAATCATACGAATCTCATGATTGGGATAGTTTGTTATTCACAGGGTAAGAAATCTCGGTATTCTCTCATATAGTCTTCAAATTTTGATTTGAATATAACTAAACGTCTGAGTTTACTAAATTTAATAGTAGGAAATTCCGAACAAAAGATACACCGGAATTGAAAAAGAACAAAGAATTAAGATTGAATGTTGCTAATAAAAAAGCGATCGCTTAACATGTACTATTGGATGACAGCTATAAAGAAGGTGGATGCAATAAAAATAAACTGATGTGTTTGGTTTGTATGAATTCATATCTGGTCAATATACAGGGCCGATAGTGTAATGCTCCTTGATATAAGCATCCAGATTTGATTTAAAATTACGATCGTAGGAGCGTTCACATTATCCTGTGATAGTAAATTCCACAGAAAGCAAATACTCACCGAGAAGAAATGAAGTCTACAATGGAGTCTTAAGATCAAAAATAAGTGACGCAATTGCTTTACTAAGAACGACAGATGAATGTTCCCTTCACAACAGATATTAAAATATATTTTCAGGAATATTGGCGCTTTTGATTTACTTGACATAGTGTTGTGTTCCATTGTTTTCACTTCAGCAGACTAATCTTTTATTGAAATAATCAATCGTCATCAAAGAGAAACTCACAACCATAAAACTAAATTGCTCGGTGAATTGAGTTATATCACGATGCGGCGTGTGACTCAAGTTTTTATAACGAAAGATTTCAATCTTCCTCAAGTTTTCTCAGCCAAAAATATCATGAGCCACAAAAGCTTGACCACTAACTTCGAGCCATTTTGGATAACGCACCCATTAATAACCAGGTTTATGGATTCAGTCTTATGAATAAATCAAACTAACCAGTCACCTAATGCTGACTCGATAATTAATTCTGATATTACTGCGGGAAAAACATTGTTTACCAAACGAAAATTGGGATAGATAATAAAATCGAAATGAAATTCAATTATTTTTATGGCAATAGGAGTGAAAGCGAAAAACGGAAATGAGCCAAAAGAGAGAACTATTATGCTCTGCGTGCTGCGTCCATTGTAAGGGTTTTTCTACAAATGTGTCACTCACCGGACATTTGTCTCATAGCATTCAGGAAGGAAAAGGAATTAATAAACAAACAGGCAGAGTTTCGGGGTTCACAAAAATACAAACACAGCTAATTAATGGTCGCAATTAAGTCTATTGCGAAATAAATTTGTAAGGTTAATTCGCGAGGATTATCATTCTTCACAATCACATTAGATTTTTCAGATGCATTAGCAACTGAAGTTCATACATTGACTCGTAAATGTTAAAACAAATGGTAAAAAATAGGTCCTGCCTGTAAAACTCAGCTTCTTATATCATAATAAACTATTGAACTATTGAACTATTGAATTTGCTCAAGGTTGTACAACGTATAAAGGCACGAATTCGAAAGTTCATGGCTCGTTCTAGTTTCTCGCTCTTCGTCCTCCTGGTCACTTTACTTGCCACTGGTCTACTGTTATATAAATATCGAGACCTACGTAAGTAATCCAAGAAAAATGTTAAAAACACTTCGACCACTCTCTACGCTTGTCACGTTTTCTCGTCGCTCGCACTTTATTGCACGATATTACACTGGGTCTGACTTTCATCACCATGTTAATGCCCGAAATGTTACAATTCCGCGACTGCACTCTAATCAACGTCTTTTTAGCGGGTACGCTGATCTCGAAGTTTTCTACTAGAATTTTGTTTTACTCTTCGTTACAGTTCCTGTTCTTAGGAGTCATGAGCGTGTTGTGGATATTGATATCGCAACGTTGAAGAAAATGATGGATTCGAAGGATCTTGTTCTTATTGATGTTCGAGAATTAAACGAACTTGAGGAGCACGGCAGGATCCCAGGAGCTGTTCACATACCATGTTAGTTTCTGGTTTTTGCTTGATTTCTCAGTGAGCTACGTCAAAATCGCTTTTCAAATGAGTCCAGCTGAGTTCCAATCCAAGTATGGGATTCCGAAGCCAAAAGAGAATGCTAAAAATTTGGTGTTTTCATGCAGAAGTGGTGTAAGAAGTTTGCATGCTTTAAAAATAGTCGAATCTTTGGGATACAAATGGTAGGTTCAGCTAATGCCTTTATACTCCTTTAGGCCTTTGAATTTTAAAGGAGGATTCCTGTCATGGCAGAAAGAAGAATTGTAACTACAAACTATTGTTCGGTTATTTTAACTTGATGCGCTTTTTTCCTTTTGTGAATAAAATAATTTATACCTCACCTATTTCTAAATCAGGTAGCAATCGTGTACTACACTTCTGTTTGATAATAAGCTGTGATTGTTGTGTGGTGATGTTTTATTTAGATTGACTCGGATCGAGCAGCATGAGCAAATGTTTGATGACAAACCACGAAATTACCCGAATTCCATCTGAGTTCAGCAAAAATTCAGACATACAACCCGTGTGGTCAAGTCACAATGATGGCTTTATCGTCAGCCTTTAATAGGTGAAATGGGACCCGTCATCAGATCCTTGTGAAATAAATTTTGCTGATGGTTCTGGTTGTCTAAATGATGTTTCTTTCAAACTTCGTTTTGTGTGTGTGATTTGTGACTGTTATATCTCTTGTGTTCACACTCCACTATGCATAGTGACTTCAGCTATGTTATAGTTTCTGCCGTTTGGCACATTTTTCAGCAGTGTGAGGTGTAGTCTATTGCTGTGTAGCACTTTGCCCGGCTACAGTTTGTAACAGCCTGGTTTTGACATTGATATTACCACACTACTAATTATAAATTGCTTTTATTTGGCGTGAGTCTTAACCAGCCTCCGAGAGGTTATACTTTCAAGGATGGCAGTATATCTGGATTACCGAACCCTTAAATTGGGCCGCTTTTTGCACATGGAGATACTCAGATAGCCGTATGGTAAAGAAAAACTGTTTCGTAATCTTGCCATTTTATTGGAAAGGCACCTGAGTAAACCCTGGCTAACTGCTTCACAGCGACTTTGAGCTCGCTCTCTCCCTATTGGTTGCGTTTGGTGTGCAAACTTCAAAGAAATGCAGCCCGAAAAATACCAAGAGGTATTTTGGACGTGATTTGTGTCCTACTATGACGAAATTCTACAATGTTGCACGCATTATTCGATACATAAATAATTCGGAAATCCATCTAATTTTATGCATAATGGTAACGCGTGTGTAATCTTCAAGCGACTGCGCGCTTGTTTAACCTTTACCACTGCACATCTGTGACGCGTTTTACATTAGTTCCGTACCTTTCGAGCCTTAAAGGCCTGTTCAGAGTAGTTTGAGCATGATTAATCTGTCTATGATAAAGCATTGGCCAAAACATTCCGAAATTTCAGCTTCCGGCTATTTGCTTCAGATTAGACATTGATGCTTACTGTTGCATCAAATGAACATGAAATAGTTTTATTTCTTGGTCCGTTAAAATTACCACTGCTTGAAGGAATGTGACTTCATGCTAAACAGTTGCGTTCGTTAACGTTATGCACCTTTATATTATAAGCATGCCCCTCCAGAATTCACTCAATTCCTCGTGTAGATCATTGGCTCAGGTGCAGCCGTATGCATTCACAACCTTTTGGTGATAATTTCGTTTCGTGTGTTGGCGTCTTCATCAACGAACACGTATTGTCTCGTGTTTTATTATACTAGAGCTTCGACCTTGATTCTAACGTAATTTTATCAGAGAAAGCTTCAACACCTCAAGTACTCCGTTGCATCCGAACCGTTTGAATCTCAGTTAAGGATTTAATATCAAAACTGTAGCAAACAATTTTAGAGTTTTTCAGGCATTGTATACTTTTCAGTTGGAAACTTACCAATACAGTGTTCCACGGTTTTAAAGCAATTTGTTTGCCTCTGCAACGTGAATATATAATTAAGCAGTTCAATCTGTACAAATTGCAAAGTTAGGTCACGCTTTGCGGATGCCGGGACACCGACTTCCGAAACGGATTTTTTGCGACGCCGCTTTGTAATTTGCGTGGAACTTATTGTGCCTATACCTTCATTTGGCATAGGCAGCTATCGATTCCAGCTGACAGCTTTTCTAAAGTCGGTGCAATACGTTTTCCGAGCTAATGTCCCCGGATCCAATATCGTGGTGGCTAGTTATGCCTGAGTTTATGTCTCGAAACCGTGTTCAGTGGCGGTCTTGCACTAAGCATTTTTTCGAATTCTTTGCTGAATCTTGTATGTTGTCAAGTAAAGTGCCGAGGAGAGCTTGTTATGGTGCATGACAGTAGTGAGCTGCATGCTGAAATACGCTGGAGTCTCACCACCAATGCTGTTCCTTCTTCTTCCTCATATCTGTCTAGGCTCGGGCAACCTGACAGTATCTTAGCCCATGTGCAGTCTGACTGTGCGGCACTTTGCCTGGATCAGGCTTGTGCTTTCATACTCATGACAGTGAATATCGCAATGAAGCTGTTATGTTGAATTCGATTTAACCGATCACGAAACGTGATTGAATTCAAGTTTTATTCGAGGTGTAGGCACCTCATCCAAGATTGTTTTCTACTTACTTTTCTATGGATTCCGTAGTTGTTCAGGTCCAGTTTTCTTCATCCTTTAGGATCTTATTTCATTGTTGTAAGACAGTTGAGCTATCGGTACTTGCTACCAGTGTAATGCTCTTTCTGATGATGATGCAATATTTCGTACTGCATTAACGAGTGAATAGGAGCGTATCATGAACAAGGTTGTCAGGCGGTTCAATCTTGGCGATTGTCTAGTTGTTTCTTGGATGCTACGTGTTGCTGGAACCTGAGTAGCCAATGTGTGCGTTTATTTGATCGTGAAATTAATTTATACTCCTGCTTCTCCATACAAATCAAACGAGTCGACTATTTGCGCACACCTCGTTATCAGTCAACGTCTTGTTGTCCCAGGCTACTCGCTGTTACGTTGTAGCAGACTATTGTCTCTACACATTCATCATTGTACACTTCTACGAATTCAACCTTTCGCCGACACACGATTCAAAGGTCAATGAATGTCACGTGTACGATTATCGATCCTCGCCTCCCGGTCAGTGATATCGACCACTTTTGAAATTATTCAAATGGCGCAAGGCAACGGACAACCGGATCGGATATAATAACACCAGCAGGTAGCGAACAATGATCCTGCCTCTTTGCTCCATTCCATTCTTTCCGTTTTTATTTCAAACCAATGTACAGAGCAACGCCACGCGTAGGGCCGTTAACCTAAAACGTATCCCAGTGAGAAAATACAACCTTAGTAAAAGCGTTGATTTAATGTTCGCTTGTGCTTATCAATATTTTGTCGCACAGTGCATTCCTGAAGTACCGACCCACATTCACATTTTTCTGCGTGTCACTGATGTTTCGCGTTCACAGCCCAAGTCAGCCATGATCTCATCGTTATGTCTAGGCACTACACGGATGTGCAATCGTGCAGTACTTTGTACTGTGCGGGTACCACCGTACTAAATTGATTGGCCAGAGGTAGCGAGCCGCATGCTGAGACAGGCTGGAGTCTCACTACCATTTCTATTTCCCCCCTCATATCTGTCTAGGCCTGGGCAACCTGACAGTATCTTAGCCCACGTGTAGTCTCTGACTTTGCAGCACTTTGCCTGGACCAGGCTTGTGCTTTCATACCATACCATATGTCTAGGTCACTAGGCAAGTTATTTTCGACTAATCTTGGCTTTCGGGTGTGAACTTGTGCAATACATCGGTCTTTTTCAGTCAACACGATGCTAAATTTATTTACCACCGGTACTGAGCTGCATGCGAAAACACGCTGGAGTCTTACTGTCATTTCTATTTTCATTCTCGAATCTGTCTAGGACTTGGCAACCTTACAGTATCCTATCCCACGTGCAGTCTATGAATGTGCGGCACTTTGACTTGATTAGGCTTGTGATAGCATACATAGATTTGGACTACTATATTTTCTAGCCGCACTTTCACTTCCCGTTTCACCGCCGGCACATTGATACATACGCTATTTTTCGGTTGATTTTCAAATTTAAAGGAAAGCAGGATTTTGTATGTGCTGAATTTTATTGTTTTGTGGATTACGTCAGGTTTCAAACGCATATGTGCCATATACCAGTTGATTATTTATTAGAAAAATAAATGGATCTATTAAGCACAAGATCTTCATTTTATATGTGCAATTTGACAACGTCGGTCAGACGAGCCCACCGTGATTTAGCGATTGAAGTGAACCCGTTGGCACGCAATCGAGTGGCAAATACGAAGTAACAACCGAGACAGACATCATTGCCATGTGTGTAATAAACGCGTTTGCCCGGTTCGTTTTCTATTGTGTTGTGGGATTCGCGAGTGAACGTGTTTCACGGTAGAAAGTTTGACCTCAGTGATGGAAAGGGCCGCAATCGACAAGTAGGCGCGGGACGCGGGGTTGACGTCATTACGTTAGGATGGATTGTCCTGAAGCCCGTATAGACAACATATTGTATGTTAGAAGAATTTGCGCGGATTGGCCTCGATTGAACTGACATAATTACGCAAGAAATGTCCGAATTTCGAATGAATGTTTCGATACTGAGGCACTTCATTCAAATAGAAGCAGGTACTTACTGAACAAACGTAGCGACGATAGTCAAGGTTGGAACTAAGAGTTTGTAATCTAACCGAGTGGCTACGGAGTCACGATAACTCAATCAATGTTATAGTGGGTGGTTCGGATGGTTCATTATTCGTATGTAAGTAGCACGTCACGTCTCAAACATTCCATTTGTTTCTCGTACGTTATTTTCCGAAAACCAATGGTTAGTTTGATTGCAGAATGGTATACACTATCGAAGCAATATATATCCTTTCTGCTCCATGCAGCCCAAGATTTCGACGCCTGTTTCATTGTTTGTAGTACGTAGGATTTAAGGTATGTCAGCAATATCCCTGACGAAATCATTCCAAACATATGTCCTAGCATACCCGGAATTACGCTTGTATACGACCTTGCAATGCTAGCTGCGCTTTACATTACCCCATATCTAGTGTGACCAAGAAAATTACCGCCCTGTTGCACCCCTTTCGATGATCTCAAAAGTTATGGAGTGGATCTTAAAACACAAAACGTCATCCAGGGAGCAACATGGATTTCGAAAGTCTTGTTCTTGATTGACCAACCTATAATCCAGGGAGCAACATGGATTTCGAAAGTCTTGTTCTTGATTGACCAACCTATAATGAGTTTATATAACATAAGTAATGCTACATCACACGTTGTTTATCCAAACATGCTCTGAAAATACATGACATTTTTACTTACAAAAACTGTCGATCATCCCAAGGCCTCAATTTATATACTTAATATCATCTTATGGTGTTGTACAGCTACAAGCTTTTTATACCATAAATTCTTGAATTATGAATCCGAGATACTTTTCCGCCCTTGTTTTCACAACCTTGTTTGCTAAAAATGGTATATTCATTGAATGGGCTTGCCAATTGAAATCGTTTTTGAAAATTGAAAGATAGCGTATTCCTCACCATCCATTCATGAAGAACATTGAAATCAACCGCATTAGATTCTATCCGAGTTCAAATTTTAATGTCGTCTGCAAAGAGAATCAACTTGCACGACAGCAAATGTGTTGGCTACTTGATATAAACTAGGAGAAGAACAGACCCAGGCCTGTAACCTTGCTTTACATTACGGTCGCATTGATGACTCGTGAACATACGACGTTCATTTACACATTCAGCTTGCGCTCATAAAGAAAACTTTTGAGCTATGCGAGATGCTGATGCATTTTGTTGCTGTAGTAATCAACTTGGATCACAAGACTGCAGAACCAGATAGCAAGTGTGGAGACTAGATTCTCTGCCAACCGCTGGTGTCCAATAATTATTACAGTTGGGGATTAGTTAAGCAGGTTTGAGCGAATAAGTGGGAGTAGTAAACGCGATTGTTGGCACAATTATTCGAACCAGAGAAGTTAAAGAATTCACAAGGTTTTCGCCCACAAAGGCGATGATCCGTCGGCACTCGTAGATTCGTTGTGTATGGTAAGTTTCTGTTGATTAGCGTCAACACCATAGAACGCTTACTGAGTTGTCTTCCTTGCGATTCATCTCCTAAAATAGGCTAAACTGTCGCAAATGGGACAAAACCAAACATTTAATCATGGTATATATTCAGCTTTAATTCTCGATCTGAGAAAAATTTGAGGATACGGGAATGCCCAGAAAAAGTTTCGCCAACCAAATGCTAGTTCAAATGATTTAAGCAACTATGCAATGCTATTCATGTGTATACTGAAACGACTTCCGAACTCCAAAAAGACAAGAATGATTTTTCCAGTGAGCAGTCCAACTGTGGCAGTGTTGAACACCTTTTTGACTTTGAAACCGTTGATAAATCAGCTTCGTACAACAATCCCCGGTGTTACAGCATGATTCTGGGTCAACCGATGAAACGCACACATATATGATCAATACATACTTGGACCCAAATCCGAAATCATTTGTTCTTATTCCGTATCAGAGAGCCGTAGTTGGCAGTATCATTAAGAATAAATAGATTTGGATTCGGTAACGAAACACTGCATGTTGCGTTGGACGCGCGTGCTTTAAGGCGACGTAGATGTACTTTGAACCGGATACGGTTTTATTTGTTTATCTCACGACAAACTTGATCGAAAATGAACATAATCGCGTCACGTGACCAAAGCAGATGAGATTAAATGATCCGTTCATAAATAGAGAGAGATATGAATAGAGTCTCATTGTCACCGATTGGACTATATATTCCGAGAAACATATCTATGGGATCACCCATTAAATCCTAAGCAGGCTGCAATATGCCTTCAAACGGACATCACGAAATCGACATAATATAATAATCAGTGTACCAGTTGGCACAGATTTATGTAATGCAGACCTTGACTTCGTCATCACAATCAAGAATGTGTAATTTTCGATGTGCGGGAATGTTTTACGCTGCGAAATGTTGGAATGGAATAGTTGGGTTTTTATCGCCTCGTATCAAATCGATTTCCGTTTACTGAAACCCAGAACAACTTTTGTATTCCTTTCTAGCATACCCCATCCGCTAATCCAAAAATTTAGCTTTTGGAAAACTTGTAGCATACGTACTATAATGGCTAAGTGACTGAATCGTTTACCAGTCTTCTGGACGCACTGAAAATTTTTGCGGTGATGATCTAGGCGGTTGTTAGTTTTCGTAAGAAGCGAATATCTGCTCACAAATTCGAACGCATTTATCTCTTCTGCGAATGTAAGAGGAACTTGCTGCCGATTTCGTCTGAAGTATACTATACAACACCGGCTACTGGTTTTGTTTGATTTACATGACTGAAGCATTTGTGAAAACTGTTATTTTCAGAACTCAGAAAGTTTTATGGTAGAAAAAAACAGTAAGCTTAACAATAACTATTGGATGTCATGCATCTGGAGTAACATTACAAAATCCCTCAAACATAAATAGGGAAGTCACATACCGCATGGTTCGTCATAAACTCATCGAGTTTGGAAGCGAAAACTGCAACAGATTCTGAGCGTGTGATTTCTTCAGGCAAATAGTTCCAAGTGAAACAAATTCTTACCGAGGAACAATTACAACGAATATCCAATCGAGAATGCGGAATGCTTAAATCCTTTGGATGTTTTTGTGTTCGAGTAAGGCCATTGGCCTTCAGCAAGTGTTTAAGGGGATGGTGTTCAGTATGCAAGATTTTGAATGCCAACTGGAGGTCACTCCATATCCGTCGTTGGGTAAAATCATGTAGATTTAGTTTTAACATTAGCTTATTGAAAGGCAAATTTCTGTCGGACGATGATAAATCATGTCAAGTAGTTCGATATCCTTCCTCAGCCATGGTGCCCAGACTTCGATTAAATATTCCATAACAGGACGTATACATGTATTAATTAACCGGGGTAAGGTTCCGGGCGTGAAAACCCTGAATATCTTTTTTAAAAGACTCACGATACGTCAGGCTTCATTGTACACTATCCAATACTGATGTCCAGGCCTAAGAATAAACGACACCCAGAAACCGAGATATTTTTCTGCGGTCGTTTAGACGAGATCTCGCGTGCCAAGCTGATGCGTGTGGTGCAGAGATTTTCCAAGCTGTAACATTTTACATTTCGCAGGGTTAAGTGTTATCTCATTTAACCGGGACCAACGAAATAAGGTGCACTGATCCCGTTGTAATGTCATACAGTCATTAACAGACCTGACACTTTTCCATATTTTAATATTATCGGCAAAAAGTATCAAGTTATATACAATGTCCTCTAGTATATCGTTCATGTAGACCATACATAGAAGAGGTCCAAGCACCGAGCCTTGCGGAACTCCACTTGTGACGTTTATTCTTCAAGAGAAGGTGCTGCCAAAGCTAACTTGGACGTGTTTATTAGTAAGGTAGTCCCTTATCCAATTCAGCAACATTCCATAAGTTTCGAGCTTTTAAGTTAGAATGTCATGGTTGACTCTATCGAAAGCTTTGGAAATGTTGATGCAGCAAGCATGTACAGCCTTACCTTGGTCTAGTGCCTTGGTCCAATCCTCAAACGTTGTAAAAAGGTTAGATAAAATGCAACGATTTCTTCAAAAACCGTGTTGTGCTGCAGTGAAAATATTTTACTTTTCAAAATGTTCTCTTATGCGTGCACTCACAATGCGTAATCACCGGAAGTAGCGTTATTGGCCTATTGTTTGCTGTGTCTGAACGGCTACTACCTTTACAAATAGGAGTTATCATCCCCGCTTTCAATGCGGTGGTATGTTTCCTTCATGTAGGCTGAGACTGAATAAGCGTGTGAGAGGAGCAGTCAAAGCAATGCGACACCTGCGAAGTATGGCGGGGGTAATTTTGTCTGCTCATGGGGACTTCTTTTAGTTTAGTTGACAAATTCCCCGCCCAACCATATATTCATTGACAGTCATTTTACTTAATAATTCCAAACGAAGAGAATATGGTAAAACTTGATATGGGATACAACGCTTAGGATGGAAGACAAGTGAGTAAGACGTTGCTAAGTCATCGGCGGTATCTTGGGCATAGTGAGTCAATCCATTAGGGGTTTGTACAGAGAATACGCCTGGTTTGATTCTTGATCGCTCATTTTCCATTTTGTAGAGAAGCTTAGGATTCTTTTCCATTCTCTTAAACAAGTTCCATTGGAAGTACCTATGATCCTCTCTTACTCGAGTCGTGAAGTGATTCCGTATCTTACAGAATCTCTTCCAAGTTGCTTTCGTACCAAAATTGTTATGAGTTACACAAGACTCTTACTTTATAGCTAACCATTTCTTAGTCCTACTCCGGATAACAAACTGGTAGTTGTGGTTGCATTTATGTTGTATAAAATAGAGTTTTCCTCAATCTTCGAACTCAAATAATTTAGAGATGTATTGTAATATAAGCCCGAATCCATTGAATCAAACTCCTGAGTGTGTGCCTCCCGGAGACTGATATTTAAGGATTGAAATTTTATTTTCCTGAAGAATTCTGTTTGTTCGCTCAATCGTTCCGCACTACATACATAATCAAAGACGAGCACCGCATGGTCACTCTTTCCCAGTGGTGCAAGGTATTGAATATTCTCTACCGCGGTTGCTTCATTCGTTAAGACAAGGTCAAGGGTTAAAGGTTGGTCAAGACCCCGTCTGCAAGTTGGCTGATCAACGTGGTTGCGCAGTGAAGAAATTGCGATAACCGATCAAAGTTAACCGAACGTTGTCAGAATTAATAAGCGCCATAGCGCACCCTCAATTAAATGGTAGTAAGCGACGCGTAAGAATGTAAATATGAGGCTGGAATTTTGTGAAGTGTATCTGTTAGATTGATTATCGCAAGACGTTGCTCAGTTCTATCCGTTTCATGAATAAATTGTAACCCGCTACGCTAGTTGAGTAACATGTTTATACTTGCAGGCTGTCTGCAAGAAAAGGTCTCCAATTTCATTCCATGCTGGTAAACTGCTATCATTTATCAGTCCACAAATTCCTACGTTGCAAGCGCTGCGGAAGAGATTGTTCCTCCCGACTCGGACTGCTTAGTCATTCAAAAAGCTGTAGAACTTGAAATTTCATGCGATTGTGATGTACATCCATGGTCGACATCGACCGAAGGAGGCCAACAACAACAGCTAGTATCACGTCACTAGCCGTATACATTTGCTCAGCAAATTACGGTATCAAGTTACCAAACGTAATTTAAGGTCTCAAAGGATGCAACAGGCTTGTATGTAATTAACTATAGAATGAGGGTTGACAAGAAAATACCATTCACGATCCATCTTACTCT
>JACCGJ010017488.1:0-46905 GCA_013407085.1 Atriophallophorus winterbourni
CAATCAGATTATAGGATGTACATTTGCAAATTAATTTTTTCAAGGTCATTTGTTTCAGCGGAATTTAACGTTCAATAAATATTCTTGGGAATCCAAGGCATGTTAAATGTTAAATGTTAAAAGGCATGTTAGATGAGTTATTGGAAGAGGCCCGACGACTGATTGGCCAATCAGAATGCTTCGCGGGTCTCGCTTCTTCAATGCCTAAATGTCAGGTCGCCCTCACTCTATTGGAGTGCCAGGTGATTTTGAATGCAAGTGACACTTTGGAGTGTATTGTGTATATTTTACCGGCTGTGTTCCAGCAACAGTGGGCTGATCTGAAGAACGCTATATACTGCGAAGGATTAGAAATTACATTTAAGCAACTCACAGACTTCGTGTCACGTCGAGCTCGTATTGATTGGAGTCGAATTGGTCAATTGTGTAAATGTCCAAAAGATTACATAGCAAGGCATGTTAGCCTCGTTAACTGTCAAAAAATGCTTTCTGTTGGTGTAAAATTGAAGGATGTTCAAGTTTGTGTTGTCGCTTGTACTCAGGAAGCTAAGTTACCTGACAGTAAATTAGCCCAGTCGGATTCTGTGATTGAAGTTTCCGACACTCATTCAAATAAGATGGAGAGCAAGCCTGGCTCACCTGACACCTATTCAGCCCAAATGAATAGTAAGCCTGGTTCACATGACACTGAATCAGCCGAAATGGGGGAGACATATGGTAGCCATGACAATCCATATGATTGTAGTAAAGTGTTCCGTTGTGTACCTGAGGAGCCATTTGTGTTTCCAACTCATGATACACTAATAATATTTTGTAGATTAGACTTGTTTAGATGGCGCGAAATATCGTTATTTGAGGATGCAATACACAAGGCTCGTTCGGGTGGGATAACATGCATGAGCTCATTGTAGGGGACGGTGGCAGGACCGGAGGACGTGGTGGGTCTTTGTCTAGCAAACGTTTCCCCTATAAAAAGCCTCCCCCACTTGAGGCGTCTCGATGGTTCCATATGATCGACCCTTGTGCATTATTGCAGGCCGCAGAGCTACTCCCATGGCAAAACATTGACCATGTGGATGGGATGTGGGGGCATATCAAGAAAAACATGCATCAACTTCAGGATCGATTCGCTCCTCTCGTATTGGTTCGCAAAAATGATAAACCTCAATGGTGGTAAGCCTAAATCTCCCTTAGCGTACGTCACCGTGACGCAAAATGGATGCGTTGCAAATTTACTACCTCATATGGGACTTGGGCCCGTTAAAAAATGAAGCGCGAAATATCGCTGTTTTCAAGATACGTGCTGCAAAGTTCTTTTTCGAAACGAGTCTCGCTCAAGAGGCCAATACTCATCCGAAACGATACTACAGCTACGTTCAATCTAAAGGCTCAACACGAAGAGTTGTAGGCACCTTTGGAAGAGACGATGGCTCTGCCGTCATGACAAGCACTGAAAAGGCTCAGTTGTTTTCCTTGTATTTTTAAAGCGTGCAATGCCGAAATGATAATTAGAACGCCTCTGCGCTATCACTTTAGTTTGCACTCACTGAACGCCCACCTCTGCACTGACCTTACATTCGGGGTACACAATGTCGAGACATTTTTGGCCAGCGTAGCATAAAACAAGTCGGCAGGGCCCGATAGCATTTATCCACGAATGATCAGACTGCTCGCTCCTATATCAGCTGAGCCGATCACAGAACTTTTCACAACATCCCTCAGACAGGGTACCCTTCCTTTGGATTGGAGAATAGCCGATGTAGTGCGGCTTCGGTGTTCAAAAATTACCGCCGAGTTAGCCTCATTAGTGTACTATGTAAGGTTATGGAAAAGTTGATCCGCGATAAATTTTGCGTATGCCTAATCAAACGCTCTCTTCTGAATGTTGCACAACACGGCTATCCAAATATTGGTCATGTCTGACTATCTTGTTAAGCTTTCTAAACGAGGTCACTAAGATGATGGATGATGGTATAGCTGTAGAAATCTTCTATCTCGACTTTAGTAAGGCTTTTGATCCAGTCACCCACAGGCTCATACTTCTCAAACTCTCAGCCTTAAAGAGTATCACGAAACCTACTGCGCTGGATTCTAGCATTACTTAGCGACCGTTCCTTCAATGTCAGGGTAGATAATACATACTCCGCATGTGCGCATGTAACGAGTGGGGTTCCCCTGGGTTCAGTCTTGGGGCCGTTGCTGTTCCTCATCTTCATTGATGATCTAGTCATCCAACTGTGCTCACCCCGGTATATGTTTGCTGACGCCGTTAAAATTGTCGGTAGGTCGGATAACTCCGATCTGATAAGTGACATGGAAGCTGTAACAGCATGGGCGGTTAAGTGGGACATTTCCATTAACCTAGATAAGAGTCTTTTGCTATGTACACTGGCAGGCAATATGATTGTCTCTACGCCCTCATACCACACGGAGTTCCGAAGGGTAAAATCTACTAAGGACCTAGGAATCGTGTTCTCGGCAAACATTAATTGGACTGACCAATTTGCTGCTGCGGCACAAGGGTCAGGAGGGAACTGTAGTCTACGTTCAGCACTCACTTACAGAAAAGCTGAGGCGATATTGCCCCTCTACAAGGCAATAGTAAGGCCACATTTAGAATAATGTATCCAGGCTTGGAAGCCGTATTACCAGGAGGATATCGTGCAGCTAGAAAGGTACAGAAGCTGGCCACTCGCATGATCGAGGAGTTAGCATACATCATGCAAAGAAATTTGAGTGGAATCGGTTAGAATAGTTTTTGGGTAACGTTTCACTTCTGACACAGAAGCTTCGTCAGACCAAGGGTGATAGTCAAGACAGGGAACATGATTAAGTAGCGGTCAACCCACCACCACTTATTTGACCTTACCGCTAAACAGCCTATAGTACGCTTACCGTGTGTCACGTCTCGTGGGAATGACCAGGATCAGTGGTCCATTTTCCTCACCGTGTGTATCCAAATCAATCCGATACAAGTGAACACGGTCAAGGTCAGTTGACACAGCTGCCCACATACGTAAAAGTACATAACTAACGGGGTTAAGGTTAACCTATTTTTGAAGAAAAACAATAATCTAATTAACTAGTAGGTATAAGGTGAATAATAACTATTTACCGTCGCAGTAGTGCCGAGCGCCAGATTGTGGAGATTTCTACCCCATCCACCTTATTGACTGCCAGTGGACCTGCCTTCGCAATTTCGACCGCCTCCGCATGTAGGCGTTCGCTATACGGTTTAATACCGCTTCTTAATATTTCCACATTGTCTAGATCGACGCTGTGGCCCGTATCTAAAACGTGCTCCGCCAAGGCGATCACGAATAAGGGATTGATATTCCCTCGCATCCCGGGGCTGTCTCTCCGTACACGCTTTCTACGTATCGCTTCAGATGTGCATTTTACGTAGGTATACAAACTGTATCTCGCCAATTTTTCTCCGATTTTTCTGACGGGTATTTTACCTTCATCAATTGGCGTTTTACAAAACTTTTTGGATAACCGTGGTCAATGAGCCTTTGGCTCGCTTCACGGTGCGCCTGTTTACGGTCACTTTCGTCGCTGCACAGGTGTTCTATCTTATGGAAAATGGAACAAGATATGGAGCTAAAGACTTGTCTTGGATGAGCGGAAGAGTATCGTAGTACAGCATCTGTATCGATAGGTTTCCGGTAGACAGAAGTTTTTATTTTCCCGTCTACTTTTTTGTGCTAAACAGTCCAAAAATGGAAGATTGCCTGAGCAAGACTCAACTTCCTTTGTGACCGTAATACGTGGGTCTATTTCATTTAAATAGTTGAAGAATGCCTCTAACTGATCTCGCTTGATGATAACAAATGTGTCATCAACATAGCGCCACCATAATTTTGGCTTAAGCCCTTCATTGTTAAGGGCTTTGTTCTCGAAATGCTCCATATACATGTTCGCAAGTACTGGAGATATCGGTGAACCCATCGCCAACCCTTCTTTTTGTCTATATAATTGCTCATTAAATATGAAGTGGTTCATGTTTAGGCAGATCGATACGCCGTTGATAATTTGCTGGACGCTCAAGTTTGTGCGATCTGACAAACTGGCATCAGATTCCAAGGCCTGTCTAGCTAGTTCTAACGCACTTGTTGTATCGACGTTTGTGAACAACGCGCTAACATCAAAGCTAACCATTATTTCGTCGTCATCAATTGTTACTGACTTTAAGCGTGCTGCAAAGTCATATGCGTTCTTGATGAACGAGGCTGTATTGCCGACTAAAGGTTTCAACAAATAAGCCAAATGTCTAGCTAACTCGTGTGCAGGTGATCCGATACCATCGACGATAGGTCTTACAGGAATGCCATCTTTATGTATTTTAGGCAGGCAGTAGAACCTAGGAGTTAGAGTAGACTTTGGATACAGGTTATACCACAAGCCCTTTCCCAAACTCTCCTTAACGCCACGCAAATATCTAGAGACTACCATTTTGCAGTTATTCATTACCCTTTTCATTTTTCCATTATCTATCCGTTCATAAGGTCCCTCGGATAAGTGTACCCCAACCTTGTCGACATAATCTCTTTTGTTCAAAATTACCGTTACTTTCCCTTTATCAGCCTTAGTAATGACTATATTCGTATCTTGCTTCAGCGTAAGAAGTGCTTGTCTTTCATGTGAATCAAGGTTTGCATCGCCTTGTTCCTGGTTTTTAATGACGCCAACGATACAGTTTCTTATCGAGTCTGCCTGTTCATTAGGAAGTGCATTTAATGACCCCTCAATTTCTTTGCATTATGATTACACGATCGGTCCCAAACATATTCCAATCGAATGCTTATCATACACCAATTATGAAAATCGTCTATTAGCCCTAGGACTTTTCTCGCTTAGGAGGCAACTTAGGTGGAATCTTATAGAGATCATAAATGTTGTCAAAGGATTAAGTTGTCTCGAATTCGATGACTTCTTTCGGTTCTCTCCTTTGGTTGGTACACGAGGGCACAGTCTTAAGCTAAGTAAACAGCACACCAGGCTCGAATCCAGAACGCACTTCTTTAGCATCCGTATAGTGAACGCGTGGAACTAACTTCCCGCAGAACTAATCTTGGCAACTTCAGTAATTGCGTTCAAACATGGGCTGGACGAACGGTGGCAGGTGCTCTTTCCGGAACATTACCCTTAAGACTAAATCCCTCTATATTTATGCTTAAAAACCACAAAAATATTCTGAAAATCATTTTGAAACACAAAAAGCGTTTCTTTTTCATTTTTCGTATTTGTTGAAATAAACTGCTGTCCATTGTCTTTTCGTTCGATTGGACATGCAACATGCATTAACCGTCTCACCTTTCGGTGACGAGACCTCTCTCATCTTCCATTCACAGGTACACACGCATGTGCTCCCTACGAATCAATCCTGGTAGTGGCGAGTGTTTTCAAAGAAAACTCTGAAAGAATCTGGGCACTCGTTTCGACTATCGCCCTGTGATACAGAACTTTGCTGTTGATTGGTTGACAAGATCAAAACGTATGAATTCCAATAGCCATAGTCGGAAGTAACACCAAATTCTTGGAATGGTATAAATCCGAGAAGATTCAGCGAAAATATGACCAAAAGTTTAAGAGCATTAATAATGCGACCGCACTTTAGCATGCTATTTTGAGGATGATTTTCCCCAGATTGACGTTGTGTGGATATAATACAGAGAAAATTAGTGATAACGGATCATCAGAGGAGTGTAATGCGCTGTCTGGATACGATCAAAATATTGGATTCCAGGCGTATTTTAAAAATCACGGATGTCAGTCTAAAATCAAGTATAGTGTCGTCAATCGATTAGCTACCGATCGCAACCCGCAAACTAAACTTCCACGTTTCATCCTGGAAAAGATAAATAATCAGGGGAGCGCCATACATAACCCCGCCAAACTACAAATCAAATGACCGGTTTCATGCAAATGGCTCTCATCAGATAAAGACAGTACCACCAGGCTTCGTCTCGTGTGAGCCAAAGCAGCCTTTACTTAATATACCCCAGATCTCGTTGCTTACACTGAAAAGAAATCCACTCATCAATGTTTGACAAAATTCATGACAGCATTTGAATACACAGAAATGATGTGATGCCCCGCAAAATAAGAACATCGCAACCAAGCAGTTAATCCAACTTTGCAGATTTTCTCCATTGTCAAAGCGAAGTGCTAAGAAAAATATCAAACATCACAATCACCCTGTGAGTTCAACTACATCACGCAGCGATATAACCCAAGTTATATCCCCCAAACCAAGCGGCAAGACGAAACCCAAATCAGATTATCACGGTGAGTTTATTACAATCACGTTACAATTTATCACAGAAAGCAAGCAAGCAATTGATCGAGAGTTATACATTCAAGATCAATTCGGCAACTTGTTGCGGCGTTCGTATTTGTGAAAAGTGTTCCCCGCTCGGGCCACACAGGGAAGCAAAACCGTTGGCCGGATCGGTGATGGCTTGATAGATGAGTTGATAACGTGAATGGATTTCATCCGCACAACGACGTCGAACCACTTTCTTCAAACGTTGTCCGATGAGGTATTGCAACTCGGGTAGAGCAAACTTGTCGGGGCTCGATAAATATGCGTCGAAAAGCGTCTGACAAATTAACCAAACGGGAAAAGGTTCAAGTACAAGAGCAATGGGGAAATTTCCATCAACACGTGCAAAAAAACAACTCACTAATGCCTCCAGAATGGTCTTCTCGTTCAAATCGACATCACTTCGGTCGGACAGCGGACCATTTGTGGACACATCATGGCCAGCTTCCAGTAGTTGCACCAGAGCGATCAATCGAGTTTGTCGTAAGACGCTTGACACTTGCACAGTGATTAAACCTTCTAGACTGGAATCCATTACGGCAGCCAGTTGCTCCAGATGATCTACCGCTATATCCAAACGAGCCAACGTGCTTTGGATCAGATAATAACAATTGAGCGAATACGTGAGAGATTTCGCTTTGCGAGACAATTGGGCATACTCGGAAGTGTCAGAAGTGTTGCTCCAAGGGTCAGAGACAGACACAACTTGGAAACGTTCCACACAGTGTTGGCAGTGTAGTATCAAAGGCTTGATGATGGTTTTGGTGATCTGAAAAGGCCAACCAAGATCGTCCGAATCCCCGAATGAGATTGTATTATTGAATAAAGTGAAAAACAATGTGGTGCAGCAAAAGGGACACGGCCGCGAATAGTGTTCTTATTTTCAATATCGCAAAGCGAAGGTAGTGAGGGACTTTGGGAGTATAGACACCGAATGCCGCCGCAGAAGCAGATAAAGATTTGGAGATATTAGGTAACTCACAAGCACACGTGATTGACTGGCACACAAGCTCGTCAAGCAGCGCGGGTTCAACGATGTTAGAAAATTAAATGGCTCACGTGTCGAAATAACCACGAAAAAGGCTGATATTGAACATATGGCGAGGAACCATTCGTCAACCCATTTAAATAGCGCAGCTCGGTTCGACAAGAATGGAGGAAAGCGTTAAACTGTTGGTTACTAAGCACATATGGCATGAGGCGGTTGAAACGATTCAAGATAGTGCCGCTCACAGAAAAACATTACTACTCAAGCGAACGTACATTACAAACTAAGATTTTAAACCGAGCTTGTGTGTGCTTCTTGTTGCTCACGTCTGAATCATCATCTTAGCTTTGAACTTTGGTCGATATGAGAGTGAATGCAAAGTGCACCAAATCAATGTGACTGCCTCTTGTGAGTACTAGTCGGTTTGGAGCGTCATTCGAGAAATCTTGGTGGAATGTGACTGCGGTTTGTCAATTGATGCTTGTGCTCACTCGTAGAGATCGATAACTCGGAGCGTTCAGTTCATCATACGTGTTTTAACTCACAAAACACCTTTTGCAAATTTAGTACAAACAAGATTTTAGACACGAACCGATTTATACTTTTGGCTCACAACAGTGTAAAACATACAACACATAAAACGATGGCCAGCGATTAAAAGCTGTACATAGGAATTAGGAAGAATTGATGGTTAGAACTTTAGTATATATGTATGTATGAAAACACAAGCCTGATCTAGGCAAAGTGCCGAAAAATCAGAGACTGCACGTGGGCGAAAATACTGTCAGGTTGCCCAGGCCTAGACAGATATAAGTAAATAGAAATGGTGATGAGACTTCAGCGTGTTTCAGAATGCAGCACACTACAGGTGGCCAATCAATTTAGCACGGTGTTAGCCGCACAGCACAGGAGTGCTGCACGACGGTACATTTCTTCTGGTACAATCAACCTGTTCAAGCACATATGATTGGTGTAAAAACCATGAGTTTAACTTTTGTTTGAAGACAAATTTTTATTAATAAGTAATATATGACGTTCGAAAAGCAGGACGGAAGCACACGACCAGGTTCGCGGTGATCGCCGCTCATCAGGTATGCGTATCCGTGACCTGACATTCGAACTCCGTTCTGACTTTGTGCTAAACCCATTTATTTGCGAATTCGAGGATAAATCCTTATTTGCAAATTGAAATTTCCCTTACATGTGGAGACAAAGCTAGGTCCCACAGTCGGTGCAATGCAGCACCGGTAACTGTTTGAAATATTTTTCAACGTTCTAATAGCAAAACCAGTTTGTCGAAAATGGTCAATGAATTTACAAAATAAGTGAATGAAGGAAAATGCAGAGCGAAATGAAACACACGTACCTCATTGATGGAGGCTCTCTGAACTTCGGTGGGGAGAAGGGAAACGTCGTGCGAGTTGAGGATTTCCAGCATCAATTCAAGCGTGTCTCGGATAGCGGGATTCGGCGAAAGATCCTGATTAGGATAATCCGACTGTAAAAAATGAAGGAACACTTGTTGTTCGTGTGTAATCGGAATAGACAACCGTTGGAAAGATGCGAAAAATGCGGATGAGTGATGAGTGTCGAACACCCCCCCCGACACAACAAAAGAGAAGGAAACGACCGACGAGGACAATTGCGAACCCGTAATAATTCCGTTTTCCGAGGGATTGTATGAGAACGATTCAAACGGCAGCCCCCTCGGAAACAGGAGAGGATGAGCAATACAAGCGCCATTGAACGATATGCAATTCAACAAGGCCGGACAAACGGGTTTGAAGTGCACCGGTTGGCAAAAAATCGATTGACCAATCAGATCAATGTAACAAGTGATAGGGACACGTTAAGGATGATGCTGTGGCAGCATGAGTTGCCTACATAAGATAGGCATGTGTTTCACTATTTGTCTTGTGTGCTTGACTTAGCGGTGTTCTCTTATGCGTCAGTGGATTCGGGGATGGATCGGGAGACAATCGGCAAGTGGTTGTGAAATGGTTATTGTTGGATTAATGGTCTCGAAGAATATGTAAATCACAGGACGGGCGCTTGGATAGCATATGTGGTTTGCATTCGATTAACTTGATGTGATCTCCCTACTCTTACACGATAGATGCTACCAGCTCAAACCAACCAACTGTGCTCCAAGACGATCAACAGCAACGTTGAATAGAGAGGCAAAGGAAGCCACCAAAGTCAGATATCAGGCCACGAATGCCAACCTTTTGGTAAATCTGCGTGGTAGTAATTTTCTGTCAGTGGATAGTTCTCTCACGCAATTCACAACTATATTGGCAACAGCGAAAAATCGCGAAAGCTATCATGTTTATTTAACATATTGACGAGTGAGGGTGGACAGCATCACAGCGTTCAAAACCACGGCTTGCTTTGCTCGAGATCAGACGCGTTTAGTTTATCTTGACTCGGCACGGATTGAGGTTGGAGCGACTTGTTTTCCATGCTGACTTCCAGGAAATGACATAATCCCAGATTAATGTGTGAACTACTGTTCCTGTATCGTAAGTCCAATAGTAGTACTAGTTTCTTCGCTCTAGCACACGGGGGATAAATTGATGATTGAGGGGTCATGCGTATGTATGTATGCATGTATGGAAGCACAAGCCTGATCCGGGCAAAGTGCCGTGCAGTCATAGACTGCAGGTGGGCTAGAAAACGATCAGGTTGCCCAGGCCTAGACAGATAGAAGAAACGAAAATAAAATCGAAATAGAGATGGCACTAAAGGTAAGCTCAGTGATTGGAGACGGATGGAAGTTAAACAAAGATGAAGTATAAAAAACAATTACCGGATCCAACGTTTGTCTAAGATAATGCTCAAGGCACGTGAACAAAAGACGCCAACTCAATTCGCGAATCCCAGACAACGTGAGGGATAGTTGAGATGCGGGACCGAGAAGGCCACTGAAAATGGAGAGGTGAGCAAGAAAGCCTGGATTAATGCACCATGAAAGATACAACATTCAATAGCATGGCTACAAGCTAAATATAAAAACTCTCAACTAAATGTTTCTCACACCCCCAGTATTGAGCAACACATTACTTTGGTCATCCACAAGCGCCTTGAATGCTTGACCAGGAATCATTATGTGATTATGTGTTTGAACACTGTGGTCTGTTGTACAAACCCTATGCAACAGTGGCATTCAAGTATAACTTTGTTTACCACTTATCCACTGTTTCAAGGCTCACTGAACCCAATCTTACTGTCTCCACCTGATGACGGCAAACAGCCAGAAACCGGTAGTGGTGTGCAAGTGCGGGGGATGTGAGCAACACATTACTTTGGTCACCAACAAGCGCCTTGAGTGCTTGACCAAGAAACAATACGTGATTCTGTGTTTGAACACCGTGGTCCGTTGTACGAACCCTATGTAACAGTGGCATTCAAGTATAACTATGCGTAACTAAATGCATTAAAAATTAACGACCGGAAAATAAAGAATCAAGAACAGAAATTTCGTAAATTTGCGAAACTTTAGCGTGCAAGGTGATCAGCAGATTGTCCAGTTAGAATTGTTGACAGCAAAAGAGACTCACAAAAATTTCAGTACAAGTTCAGTGTCGGGATAAAGCAAGTCACAAAAAGATGCCCATATAACGAGGTTGCAAATAACTTGCTCGGGGTTAATGACCAATGATGACTAAGGATAAAAGTAAGCGATGATCACCGAGGCAATGAATGAATGAAAGCCTACACCATGGTCAAGCAAAGTGCTGCACAGTCGGAGATTTCGCATGGGTTAAGATACTATTAGGCCCAGACAGATATGAGAAAAAGCCTGTGAGACTCTGATATGTTTCTCCATGGAGCTCAGTATCGTTGGCAAACCAATCTAACACGGCGTTGCCGGAGCAGAACTATAGTGGTGCACGATTTCACATCCGTGCGATGTTGTACAGATTCAAACGACGTTCGCACAAGATTTCCAGTATGATTAAGGAATGAGTCAGACTGGCGAGCTTACGGAACGTGATCGTGACTTAGGGAAGACCTGTATTATCATTTGGTAGAGGTGGCCAACCTTAGATTGGATATCGGCAGATGTTCCGGAAAAACGTACAGAGAAGAGCATCGTCGCAAATGAGCGTATCCGCGTTTTTGGTAGGCTTTGGGTTACGTTAATTGAATATTTTATAACCGTTTGTATAGTTCATCATCGCATTCTCAAGCGACCGGGTACTGTTAGTTATAAAGACTAGCAGCGAAACAAAATATGAAGGGAAATGAAGAGAAGATATTTCCAGGTAGAACGCATTGTCCACAGCCTTCTTCTCATCAAGCTTAAGCATCAACGTATCAACGAGTTGTTGTGTGCAAAGCAAATAGGACTGCGATGTTCAAAGTATGCGAGAGATGAACAGGTTGAGACAATCAAATATAACACATAAAATTGACTGTAAGAAAACAAAAGAAATCCGCGAGCTAATAATACGAGACAAGTTGTAAAATTGCCAAGAATTCGTGTAACTTTCATTCAAGTAAACTAAACCAACCTCAATGTGTGTTCGTAAAATCTGAGTATATTATTCACTTTGTACAGCGGGACCGGATCTTGAAGAGAAACCAGGAGTTGTTCCAAGCGTGCCTGGAATCGAAGACAGAAAACTGACTTCACTTCAACTGGATCGAATTGATAAGTGGTGTATGGGTGGACCAATGATTTATTCATGTATATGTACTAATGAGAGAGAGAGAAAGAGTGATATGTAAGACGATGGGTAGAACGAACATCGATGCACCCGTTGGTGATCGAGACGGGAAACTGTTGGACCAATATTACACTGAAGTAATCTGTTACATGTCGATGGTGCATCCACCACTGTTCACGCACGGATGTGCAATCGTGCAGTACTTTGTGCTGCGCGGCTAACACTGTGCTAAATTGATTGGCCAGAGGCAGTGAGCTGCATGCTGAAACAGGCTGGAGTCTGACTACCATTTCCTGTTCTTTTTTTCTTCTTCATATCTGTCTAGGCCTGGGCAACCAGACAGTTTCTTAGCTCACATACAGTCTCTGACTGTGCGGCACTTTGCCTGGATCAGGCTTGTGCTATCATACCTACCATACCACGTGTTATTGATGCGCTTGAATGAGAAACCGGGTTGGCACAAGTCTTGGGAAACCGAGGCAAAAGCATTCGCAAAATCTATTCGTGCGGTTCATTCAGTGTATTGACCATACTAACCTTGAGCACAGAGCATAAACCTTCGGTTATCGTATCTAGAGCAACCGTGAAGAACTCATTGATCGAACCATCTGGAATTAAAGCGAAACAACGTGCACAATTGCTATAAAGTAAACCGGGGAGCAAACCGAGAACACGTACGGTCACTTTTATCGAAATTGGTTAATGATCGCAGATACTCGCGTTCCGCGGCACTCAGCTGGTGCACACATGCTAGAATGTCACTGGTATAGCGTACTGGGTCATGTGATCGAAGATCGATAGGCTTGGACGAAGAAGAAAGCATATCCGCGCCGACTGTCAAAGCATCGATGAAAGACTTGACCGTGACGCTCCGTCTCACGTTGGCATAATCGTCCATAGCATATCTACAGTAAACAAAGAAATACCGGTGGGATGCGAATCTATTTCTCATATCTGTCAAGGCCTGGGCAACCAGACAGTAATATTACCCACCTGCAGTCACTGACTGTGTGGCACTTTGCCAGGATCGGGGTTATGCTTTCAAACCATATACAGCGAAAACCGAAAGCAAACAGTGTTATACTTGGAAGACGCGGTTAAACTGGGTTCGTACAACGAGCTACAATGTTCAAATACAGAATCACAGTGATTCACATGGTGATCACAATACATTGGTCTTTTTAAGCGTCTAGAGTGCTTACCTAGGATTCACTGTGATTTGATTAACTGCACGAACCCTGTTTAAAAGTGGCTTTCAAGTATAACATTGCTTACTACTTTTTCACTGTTGCACGGATGTGCAATCGCACAGCACTCCTGCGCCGTGCGACTAACACCTGCTAAATTGATTGGCCACCGGTAGTGAGCTACATGCTGAAATACGTTGGAGTCTCACTACCATTTCCATTTTGCTTGTCATATCTGTTTAGGCCTGGGCAACCTGACAGTATCTAAGCCCTCGTGCATTCTATGACTGCGCGGCACTGTCTGGATCAGGCTTGTGCCTTCATACATACATACATACTTTTTCACTGTTTCAAGGCTTAGTAAACCTAATTTTACTGTCTCCCCTGATGACGGCAAACAGCCAGAAACCGGTTGTGGAGTATAAGTGCGGGAAATGAGAGCAGCACAAAACATTAAAAGTAAACAAGTTTTGTTATATTGCACACAGAGAGGAGTAATTGAAGGCACGTATTTATTAGATCAAAAGCTTGAGTCCAGTGCAAAGTTACAGACTGCGCGCAGGCTAAGATACTGTCAGGTGGGCCAGGCCTGTATGTATGTATGAAAGCACAAGTCTGATTCAGGCAAAGTGACGCACAGTCAGGGATTGCACGTGGGCTGAGATACGGTAAGGTTACCCAGGCCTAGACAGATATGACAAAAGAAATAGAAAGATAGACAGATATAAGACACATATGAGCGAAAATGAAAAGAGGCAGTGAGACACCAGTGTGTTTATGTTACAACGCAATACCGGCTGCAATAGAGCACGGTACAGAAGTAATGGGCAATTGCAAATCAGTCCATGTAAAAAATCGGAAGCGAACAGAAGATTAAAAACACCCCACTAAACTCACTTTAGCAACGCAGGCCTATTCGACAAAATCTCTAACGCTGATCGAAGCACGGGAGAAAAGTCGGGAGTTTCTTGCGATTTGGTTCGACACTCATCTGGCCTAAGTTCGGACCAAGCAGTTAAAACGGCTAACCTTGCACGCTTTGATACAAACGTTGATATGCTGTTTCCAAAATTCCATGAGTCGATTCCAACAGACGAAACCTTGATCAACTATTTGAAACACAAAACGCAATGTACCCAAATGTTTGACCTGCGTCTGATTGCAGTAATTGTTTACAGTTGGCCTCGACATGATGAGCTCGTTCGAGTGCTGCAAGAAATGCCGGGTCAACAACACTCGAGGACAAGAGAGCACGGTCTGATGGTGAGATTTGATAAGAAGCTGCTAGGCAGTTGAGAATTTCAACTTTCATTGAACATTTATTGCTAAATTCATGAACGATTACAGAGAGAAAACCGCACCTCTGTTCCTGAAGCATGGCAGCCTCCTCAATGAAACCGCTTGCTCTATGTTTCACAGTCTAATACCAGTTGTTAGTCATATAGCATGCAAACCATCAACTGTTCATTGATTTCTCGACAGCCTTTTAGCATATTTTGTATATGCGAATCCAACTCGATGGCACTCTGAATAAAATGTTTAGAAAAACAAGCGACGAACTTGTCGAACGGAAGCGAATTCACTGAGAAATGATTCATACAGATCAATCTGGCGTTGTTCCATCTGAGACCGTAGATTTCGACGATTGTTCAGCGTATTCGAAGATAAAACTACTGACAGCGAACCGAGGCCATCTAGTAAATCCTTCGGAAATTGCTTGAAGTAACGGTATGTTACCTTGTTCGAATCCAAGTCAGTATCTAATATTTTACGAATCTTGGGAAGTAGAGGATTTTTTTCGAATTGCGTTGACATTGCTGAAAAAGATGGATGGAGAAAGTTTGAATAACGTAGCACACGAAACGATATACGCTGCCGTGTTAGAAATAGACGAGGGCAATTATTTCGATTATCGAGAATAAAACCTTGAATAACCAGCAATGGGGTATTGTCACACGCTTAAAAAGCTGCAATGTTGACAGCTAGACAATAAAGTTGTGGATACCAGTAGATTCCCGCATTCCAGAATACAGCAAAGTATCGATAGCAAACAATTTAGTGGGCGAGCCACAAGCTTTGCAAAAACGTCAGACTACCGCGATGAGCGCTCAGCACACCAGGACTCAAAAGCAAAGCTTAATACCAGGAAGTGCCACAGTCTGACAGATGGCACACGAGCGGAAGTACCAGCAGGTTAAACAATCCCTGATAAATAACGAAAGCTCAAGACAATGAGAATACAGCATGCTCTCACATGCAGGGGAAACACAGGTTACCAATGCTGGATAGAAACACTAAAGATCGGTTAAATCCCAACATCTATGTAACAGCACTCATGGACAATGGGTCAAGTCTATTTCATTGCTTCGGATACTTTGAAGAGAGACACGACTTGCTGAAGTCACCAAAATGCACACTCATGGCTGATATTCAGGTTACAACGTTCGAAAAACAACAGCTGATCAGAATTGAAACAATGTGAATATGAAATAAGGAGCGATGAAGTCGAAAATAAACACGACACCACGTAAACAAGTTATATTATGAACATTCTTTAAGCAATTTGTACATCACGTAAACGAGTAGCTCTGATAAAAACGTCGGGGTGGTTTGCTAAAGACCACCGGGCACCCTTGTAGGTCGCGAATCCGTCCATGTCGACTCGGAGGTCGGGTTTCACTTGTTCAAATATTTTCTTCTTTGGATTGAGCTGATCGTCAGGATTATCTGCAAATAAAATTAAGAAAAAATAGAAGCCCACGGCACTTTAATCATTAGCCCTATTATAGCCAAGTGACAAATACGCATACCAGTCTTTAGAACACAAAATAGTGGAGATCTTGCTCACCACTGGAAACTTTTCGGGCTAAACTTACTTACTTTACTTTTGTGCGACTATCTCCTCCTGGAAGATGAGTCGGCTTCAATGAAGATTCTTGGGAAGTTGGGTACAAAGCGGCGCTAAACAATAAGCGTCAGAGCAAGGTCGAAAGCTACGTCAGTGAATTGGCAGAGACTGAAATACCGTGTAGAGTATCGGTTCAATAGATGGTTGGATGAAATTACTCGGCTTTTCGGCTAAACTATCCAAAAATTTGGCAAGGGATTTTTGGGTAAAGGTCTTTAAGACAACGACCAAAATGTTTACGAGTGACGCACCGAATGCTAAATCGAAAGACATGGAAAAAGAGGTAATTGATACTTGTCGCATCGAGTTAAAATGAAGTAATGCTCGGGTTTCTTCAGTAACAGTAAACGTTTGTTAGAAGCAATGAGGTTCCGGCAATATACGTATGCATGAAATACCAATCCTGGATCCAGACAAAGTGACACACGATCGGAGACTGCGCCCGAAGTAAGATAATATCAGGTTGCAAATGATTAGAAAGATATCAGAAAATGAGTAAACGTCAAGGCGTTTCCACATGCAGCTCGGAACATTTGCCAAATTAATGTAGAACCTGTGCAGCCCTGAAATCCTGCACAATTGCACACCTGTGTCGTTAAATCAACGTGTCAGTGCTAACTATACACAAGAAAAGTACCGTGATATCTAGCATTCGTCATCATCATCATCAAAGACAGCATTACACCGGTAGCACGTACCGAATGCTTAACTGCCATACAACCATGAAAAAGTAAAATCCTAAAAGATGGGGAAGGGTGAGACTTAAATTGCTACGGCTTCTATAGAAGAGTAAGCACAAACAAACTGGGAAGAGGTGCCTACACCTCGAATGGAACATGCATTCAAACAAGTTTCGTGAACGAGTAGAGCAACATCAGCACGGCGGGTAGTGGGCTGTATGCAGAAACACCATCAAATCTTTATTTCGTATCAGTTTCTTAAATTTTTCTGGGTATGGGCTGACAATTTCTCAGTCAGTGTATAATCAATGACTGCACGTGATTTTGTCTCATTTCAGGCTCGTGATTTAACACATAATATAAAGTTAGACCGATGTTATTAAAACTAATTCACATGCTCGCCAAAATCGATACAAGAAGCTATGACGACGAACAACCCCATAATTTTCTTGATCGCCGGTTATATGATTGTGCGTACGTCAAACCGTCATGTACCGACATCTTTAGATGAAGTTTTACCGTCATGGAACACAGGCGGATATGCGCATTATCAAAACACCCGAAACTTACTGTCGTATCCAGACACAACCACCGATTCACCAAGCGCCACATTGGGCGATTCAACAATCAGGGGCTCAACACCATCGCTCTCCGGTGCACTGGCACACATGAGCATTGCCTCGGATTCCACGCCACGCATCTTGGCCGGTTTCAAATTGCACAGGAATATTCCAACGCGGTTTTGCATCTCTTCCAAAGGAACGAATTTTACCAAACCGCTAACAACCGTGCGGAGTTTTCCCTCACCGAGATCAACCTAAAAGTGGAATGAAAAACGACACGACAATTAAGTGAATGTGAAACGAACCGAAGGGAAATAACATAACAACGATCGATATCATGATTCCACAATGGCTATGACCCTGCTAAATTGATTGGCCAACGGTAATGAGCTGCATGCTGAAACACGCTGGAGTCTCACTACCAGTTCTATTCCACCCTCATATCTGTCTAGGCCTGGGCAACCTGACAGTATCTTAGCGCACGTGCAGTCTCTGACTGTGCGGCACTTTGCTTGGATCAGACATGTGGTTTCATACCATACCATGACCGATGTAACTTGGCACTCTAGTCGATGACAGCGAAACCGGAATTTAAGTGGTCGTGATGATCTCGTTGTGAGCATCATAGTAATTTTTTGTAATTTTGTATACTGCCAAATGCCGAGAGGAAGGCATCGTGATGTAGGACACTGAAAACCCAAATGGGGCTGTCCTGTCGAGATCGTTCTACCGAATTCCCAAATTTTGGATAGAGGTGTACGCACTTGCACCAACATTTTTTCACAGAAATTGAATCTACTTAAGTCACCACAAATTAAATAAAGATGTAAGTATTTATTGTCATGGAAGTCTAGTAGTGAAGCATTTGGCACATATTCGTAATAACGGCGATGCTATAACGATATAGTAAGGAACTATGCAGTTATTTCAGTAACTGAACCGATTCTAAATGGCCACTGTTGGCGATGAAACAATCTATACGCCTGGAAATTCACAAAAACGCCGGACAGTGTTAGCCGATAACTACTGCACGAGATGATTTGAGTGAATGAATGAATTCCAGTGAGAACAGCAATACTTTGCTTAACTTTTTCAACAAACACTAATATACACGGCTAAGTCCCATTTCTTGCAACCGCGGCTACATGCCGATGATCCTTTGGGAAGTATAAAAGCGTTAATGCTAAATGAGACTGCGAAAATGTTCACGAAGCGTTTATCATTAATTGGCATTAGGGTCACGCATACCACCAAGTTGGAACTAAGATGCACCTACGTGGACCAAATTAGCAGGCACATCCCGCGTAAAAAGTATGAGAGTCAGTGCATATGGAACACGACAGAAAGCGTTGACCAGTGTGTAAGTGTTTGCAATGATTAAACAATTTATTGTGCATTGAGGCTAATATTCGTGGCCATATGGACTACACGCGATACCGATGCGACAGATCACTCATCAGCGAGTGAGGTATCTCTTTGAAGGCGGGAGACAATATGGGGGGATTAACACGCCGTGAGGAAGTCTTCGGATGGTTTAAACAGCCAATTTTTGCATGAGCACGTTTGAAAAGGCCAGATATAAACTGGTGGCGAACAGAACAGTGCAAACGCGTGATAGTTTAGCTATCAGGTTCAAGAAATACACTGTTGATGCACGGTCAAGACGTTGTCAATAATGCATCATCACACATTAAAGCAGAACGCAAATGATAAGTAACCGAACCCTCGAACACTGAAAAAACATGAAACACTATTGACTAGCCAGACCCAACACTAAGCGTAGCCAGATCTAAGTCATCTTTCCGAAATAAAACGACCGTTTATCGCCTCTAACTCAGAAACAGAATTGGCTGTGGTTTGTCTGTATTAACAGATTTTGGCGTAGACAAAACGGGGGGGCAGAGAATAGATTAACCAGAAGCGAGAATCACAGGCCCGCTGTATTTTCAGTGCTAAAATTTGGAGCCACACATGGAAATTTTAGGATTAACAATGAGTTTCATGGATAAAAGAATGACAATTTCTCAACAAAAGGTCATTATGGGTGTCAGAATGAATTTGAAGAATGGGAAAAGGCAGACGATAGTTATTTGTTGCACCAGCTCAACAGGTAATTAGTACATAGCGAGCGACAGTCAATATATTTTGAATTACTACATGATGTATGTATGCATGAAAGCACAAACCTTATCCAGGCAAAGTGCCGCACAGTCAGAGACTGCACGTGGGCTAAGATACTGTCAGGTTGCCCAGGCTTAGAGAGATATGAGGAAGAAAAAAAAACAGAAAATGGTAGTGAGACTCCATCATGTTTCAGCATGCAGCTCACTACCTCTGGCCAATCATTTTAGCACGGTGTTAACCGCACAGCACCACATGATAGTAATTACTGTATAAGTGTTGAGATACTGTCTCACCGGACATGCATGGACAAGACAGCAGTTATAGTTCCTCGAGCGAAAAGACTCATGGCTCTAGTTCCGAGACCATTAGACATGCTTTACCTTGACTTTCGCGGTAAGAGTTAATATATTAGCCGAGTACGAATGTCAATCAGCGCAGTAAGAGCAGATAAAGGATGGTAGCATGTTAACATAGAAACTCAGCGCAGGACAAAATAGAAATAAGCCAAACAAACTTCATAACAGATAATCAAATTACGGTTAATGCAGAGAATGATGATTGAACAATGATGACCACAGAAATTATTTTTTATTCAGCTATCTAATTTTTGTGGTACTTTTCATACCAAACGGCAACCTGAAACAAACCTTTTCTACATACAATGAATCTGCGTCCGGGTGACGGCAAACCTCAACGATTTTGCCAACACGCAAGCAAAGTCGACCGATATCAACCGGTAACTCTTGGGATGAAACATTTGCTGCGGGTTTTTTCGACTTGTCGTTAGTAGATTTCGTTTTTGACACTGACTTCGGGGCAGCTGGCGTTGGGGCACACACAGAGATCTTTTCATTGACAGTAGCTGAAGCGTGACCGGTCGATACATCACCTTTACTATCAAGATTTCCAGCTGTTTGTGTCGACGACATATCAATTGGTGGCACAATTAGCTTTTGAGCGTCCAAGAAAGATGGCACTTTATGCTGCAACACTGGAAGCGTTAATGGGAGAAGGATTACCTCCGAAGAGCATTTCTAACATCTGCAGTTGACATTTAGCATGATTAACTTTTTCCATGAGGGCAAGATTTTCCTGCTGAATCATTTGCTCCACATATTGAATAGCGTTTGGCGTGCAAAGGTTTGATATTTTTTGCATTTTCTTCTGAAGAGCGACTAACCTTGTGGCGAACTCCATGGCTGAAAATAGATTAGATGAAGTAAAGCGAAAGCTGGGGGGAACTAGCGGACAACCTGCGGTTTGTAAGGTTTGTCGAACAGGTTACTCGGGCTCAGACTAATATAAAAAAGAGAGTAGCAGTGACACTCAACACAGCACAACGACAACAGATCAGCACCGGTTGCATATCAATTTAGCAAACGCAAAACGACAGTTTATCAGTGAGCAACACAATTACCGATTAATGTCCAGCATGGAACCAAAGCTGGAGAGGCAAACACTATACATCAATCAATAATCCAATGTTATATAAAAAACCTTGTACGAAAGGTGAATTTTCGTGTGCTCACATCCATTTAGCATGCGCCCGTGGCTGAGGTCAGTTAAACAAAGGTTGGTTCCACCAGTAGTATGTTCAAATTATACCGTATGTGCAGGAATAAAAACATTTTGGAATGGTGTACAGAAACGTTGGGCTGAGCGGTTATAGTTCTATAAAGAGGTGAAAGGTCTACGGCCAATCAATCTTCCACAGACACGTAAAGCATTCACCATGTAGGCTTTATAGGCAAACCGGGAAAGGGTTATTCAAAAATTAGAGAAATATATGAGGGATACCCCAATATAAAAAGGCAAACATTTAACGCGTAGAAGAAATATACGAACGACAATCATGTATGCCAGATCATGATAGCACATAAAGCACGATAAGTTAACATGCTTGATATATTACACTAAATATATAAAGGAGACTAAAGAAAAATTCTAAGAAATAACTGAAGTGCAAGCTGTTTACAACGGAAAGCCGCTTTTCTGCAGCGAATGACCGAACACGGTATGGATGTGTGTGATGTGAAAGCGCAAGCCTGATCCAGGCAAAGTGCCGAACAGTCAGAGACTGCACGTGGGCTGAGATACTGTCAGATTGCCCAGGCCTAGACAGATATGACAAAAAAATAGAAATGGTAGTGAGACTCCAGTGTGTTTCAGCATGCAGATCACTAACGATGACCAATCAATTTAGCACGGTATGGATACAGGTCGAGCGACATAAAAGAAACCAAATTATCGCTTAGCTCGATTAATATTACCAGACAAGCAAACGTATGTGCAAAGACAGTGGAGCTGGTCGAATATTATTCAATCGATGTGTCGGTATCGGCCTACTAGTTAACTGATTTATTACATTTTTCATTCAAGACAAAGGCACCCAATTACAGCGCCAGTACTTACCATTCCGCAGATTACGTATCATTTCTAGTCAACCTTAATCCGTCTATTTAAACTTGCCAAGTATGTAGAACAATTAAGAATTCGCTGCTTGACCCAGATAATTATGACGAAAATAAAAACCACAAATCTCTAGTCATGAAGTGAGGCATTGACAAGGAAATCGTCTGAGCAACTAGATAACAATGGAACCCAAGTGTAGTCTATAACTGTGCGGATTCCACACAAGTTGCGCAAGACGAACAGAAATTCTGAAAAACGTAG
Organism: Atriophallophorus winterbourni; assembly: GCA_013407085.1. Lineage (NCBI taxonomy): Eukaryota > Metazoa > Platyhelminthes > Trematoda > Plagiorchiida > Microphallidae > Atriophallophorus > Atriophallophorus winterbourni. Next base: position 22,125 of record JACCGJ010017488.1, read on the forward strand.
CACCACACGCAATTTCTCAGTACAACAATTAATTAAAAATGATTTTTTTCTATTCTGGTGTACAAAAGTTATTTGATAAACGTGTGGTTTATTATGATAGTCGAAGTGATAATTGCAGTGATGCTGGGAAAGTTGGTAAACATACTAATTTTGGAGAAAAAACAAAAATCCATATTAGCATGTTTTCATCAGATACACACTTTGATGCTTTTTGCACTCATCAGTTATGGACAGTACGATCAGGAGCCATGCCCTGAAATTTGGTAGTTGATCCAGCCAAGCATTTCGATTTTTAATTAAAACGGCGAACAATTCTCTTGGTAGCAAACGAAATCATTGTTAGATTCGGTTAGACTATTTATCCTCTTCGTATAGCTGGATAATTTAATGTAGCCTGATACAATGCTATTACCCCTAAAATGTAAATACTCATAAGTATGAAAACACAAGCCGAATCAGGCGAAGTGCCGCGCTAAGATGCTGTCAGGTTGCTGAGGCGTAGACAGATATGAGACACGACTGATAGTTTTAATATATCTGTACAGATGTGCAGTACCATGGTTCTGCACAGCTAACACAGCTCCCACTGTTTACAAAATGCTCCCATATGGCATGTGTCTCAAATAGCCTCTGACAACCAAGTCCAGCCTCTGGCCTGCACTAGTCGCTCTCCGAGCCCAGCGGAACTGCTTCTACCAACAGAAGGGGCGAGGGCGAGTGACTGGCGCCTGAAAACCAGTTTGCTTCGGGCAGATGTAGCTCGTTAGCCTGGGAGGGCATTTTATTTAAGGGAAGGAAAACCCTGATTTTAAACCTCCGCTGCCTTGTGGGATACCCGATCGCGGGAACGGCTTCGGGAGAAAACCCTGAGGAAAAATCTGAAACAAAGTCTGGCAGACGGTTAGTTGGTGCACACCACCTCTCTCTGGCAACTGATGCTGCCTTACATGTTGCACTTGGTTGTGCAAAGGCTAGCGAAGCTGACTCGAACAAACGCCGAGTGGTGCTGGGAACGCCGCTGTGTACCCAAATTCCCAAGAATCTTCATTGGAGCCGACTCATCCTCCAGGAGATAGTCGCACAAAAGTAAAGTAAAGTAACACCATTATTTACAACCGGTACTGAGCTGCATGCAGAAACACGCTGCAGTTTCACAACTTCCCGTTTCTTGTATCTGTCTAGGCGTGGGCAACCTGACAGTATCTTGGCCAACGTGCAGACTATGCTGCATTTGCCTGGACCGAAATTGTCATTTCATGCATAAATCGGTTAGTGAGATGTATGCACTCCATAACTAAAATTGACTGGTAGAATTGTATCATAGCGATGGAACAGATATCCGTATTAGGTTCGATGAATCAAATTTATCAGGCTTCAAACTTCAACTTTACACTAAGACATATTCAAACAAACAACTAAAACCTTAAGTATGGACATCGAAATTTCGATCGGAATACGCATATATTGGGTTTACTTTAATGGAAATGTACTGCATACCGACAAATTATAGCGAATATTAAGAGTATCACTGAAAGTAGTTGCAACTTGACTCGGATTTAGATATTCATTTCAAACAAAACAACAATAAGGCCCAAGTGAACTGATCTGGAGCACTCATGGTCCCGTTACCATTTGCCTGTTGTTGTATTTGTTAAGACCAGTTTAACCTGACAGTTTTCCAGTCCGTATAATCTATAACTGCGTGGCACTATGCGTGGATTCAAACTTTTGTCAAAGATACATGGTGTATAGCACCTGACCACAAACGGGCAATCTTAATAGCACCACTGGATGTGAGCACTAAGACATGTTCATAAGATGAGTGAGAAGATTTATCGAACTTGCTATACATGTATTCAGTGAAAATAGGACAAAATGGTAAAATAGATGGTTCAAGCGCCGGTATCCATCGCATCACCACTATCGCTGTTAGTAGGTGACTGTGATTTAACAAATGAGCCATTTTCCACAGGTTTATCGGACGGGCTCCGTGCGGCTTTACATTCCTCCAAATTATCATTTCCAATCGATGCTGGTGAACGTTCAGTGTCAGTACCATTCATTTTTCGTTGTTCGTTCTTTTCATTATCACTGCTGACACCACTGGAGCATTCTGTTTTCGCTTCGTTTACGCTAGATTTATTTTCTCTTACTGCATGCGGTTTTGAAGCATCTGATGTGCGCGATTTAGATTTTTCAGATTTCTCTTCATGATCAGATACAGCACCATCGTCTGTATCTTGTCTTTTTCGTCGAGATTTACTATCTTTGTGGCGATCCTTTTCCCGTTCATGCTTGCGGTCTCTGTCACGGTCCTTTTTATCGCTGTCACGATGTCTATCTCGGCTTCGGCGTGATTCACCGCGAGTTCGATCGCGGTGACGAGCGCGTGAGCGACTCCGAGAAGAGCGACGCCGCTCTGTACGTGAAGGAGACCTACGATATTTTCGTTTTTCACGGGATCTAAAAGTGCAATACAAGATACATAAAAATATGGCAAAGCAATTACGTAGATTTAAGTCTAGAAACAGGGAAAGCTTACCGAGAACGACCTCGAGTGCTTCGACGATAATCACGACTGTAAGATCGCGATCGCCTGCGACGGCCACGAGAGCGAGAACGTGTACGTGAACGTCGACGGCTGTGACGTGAGCGAGATCTTCGTCTGTCACGAGAACGCGAGCGCTTGTGGCGTGAGGTTGACCGGTGCTTGGATCTCGAACGTCGATCTTTTGAACGGGAGCGTGTTCGACTGCGGGCCCGGTATTTGCCTATTGAAAAAGAAATGGTAAAAATATATGCCAAATTTAATTGTTGTTCCAAAAAACAACAATTTGTGAAATATTCAAACAAGAATAAAAACGGAAAATAACTTCAATACAAACAAGAAAAACGGCAAATACGTTTGAGGATTATCGTGTTTTACCACTTAAAGATGATGAAGGGGAAGTAGAAATGACACGCCCTTTCAATCAAGGCTGGCAATATATCGAGTCATACACAATCTTTTCCCATCCATCCATTTATTGTGTCATAATTTTTTAATCCGGTATTATTTTATAAAAAAACAATACAAAAAATCACATGCAGGGAAACTACAAAAACAAGCTGCTTCTTGCGCATTTGCTTTTGCATATTCCGCTTGCCTGCATTCCCTTTTTCACGAGCTTGCTCATCTGCTTCATATTGCTTGAGACTTTGTTAAGCTCCAAACTTGTGCTTCATGATGATGATGCACCCATTCAGGCAAGCTAGTCCGAGAAATCTTGGTTAAACCAGAGGTAAGTCTACTCAAGTCAGGCTTCCACGCCGATGACAGGGTAACACTTCACTTATCATATATGGAAAATTCCGATAAACGAACTCAGCCTCGGCTAGTAGCCGAGCTAGCAACACTGCGTGCCGCAAAGAGTTGCCTAACACCAGAAATGCATTCGTAGCGTTACCACCAAAAGTGAACAATCCTGAACAGATTAAGGCACGAGCAAACATACCGAGCATCGTGAGAAGGAAAGTACCTCTTCGGTCGTGCATGATGATGCGTCGCAAATAAAATTGTCGAATTTTCGTTTAAAATGCGCAAACGATAGTGCTGAGACGGTTGTACTTAAAGCTTGTGGTCACAAATACGTATGAGATAAATAACTTTTGCACCCGATGATTTTTCGATAAGCGAGTGTCGATAGTTCAATATTATGAAGCCCACACTAGGAACACTGCATACTAGATTTTGAAATGAATTCAATCGCTTTGGTAACATAAAACAATCTGCCAACGGCTTGGTGCAGGTTAATGAGGCTGGTCCAGGTGAAGTGATGCAAAGTCAAAGACTACACATGGGTTAAGATATTGTCAGGTTGCTCAGGCATAGACAGATATGCGATTGAGAATAGAAACGAAAATGAGACACCAGCATGTTTCCGCATGCTGCTCAGTACCGGTGACAAATCAATTTACAATGGTGCTGGCCGCACAGAACAGAAGCATTGCACAATTGCACACGTATCACTTAACTAAAATTAAGGACTTGTTGCGATGTTGGATAGGCTATTGAAACGCAAAGTTGTAGATTTCTTACACAAGTATGGTATGAGAGCACAAGCCTGATCCAGGCAAAGTGCCGAAAAGTCAGAGTGCACGTGGGCGATATAATTGTCAAGGTGACAAGGCCTAGACAGATATGAGAAATAGACTCCTGAGGGCAAAGGTGTTACAGTTTAATAATTACACAACATTAGATTACCACAATCGGCTTCAACTGTGGTGAGATGAAAATTAATGGAAAGAAATGCGCGGTAATCATTATTAATCGAATAAATGAAAGCACAAGCAGGCAAAGTGCCGCATAGTCATAGACTGCACGTGGGCTGAGATACTGTCAGGTTGCCAAAGCCTAGCGGTAACCATTAAAAGATGGAAAAAGATCTTCCTCTATTGCCTGTTACATAATATGTAATCCTGCATTTTCAGCACTTTGCATCCCATTCGAGTAGTTGAATCATTGTTTGGCAGAATTATATGTATGAATTCAGCGCAGAAAAAACGTACTCACTGATAAATTTTATTCATTAGAATTATTATGGCACAGATATTCGAAAGCACACTCAGCCGCGTTTCTCATCCGTGCTATATACGCTAAAACCAGCACCACACACTACTATTAACGGTATCCAATCTAAAAACATTTTGTTTTAGGGCTATAAGTTAAACCTGTTCAAAGTGGAATAAGCTACCAAGTCCATTGAAACAATTGAACAAGGTATTTGGTCGTTCTGTCAAATTTTTGTCGTAAATACGTGTTTCCAGCGCGTCCACAAGATGAGACTCAACGGATCGAAATTGCACGGATACATATTCTGGGTGTTGTAAGGTACACAGATTAAAAGACAGTCCTAATTGGGAAAATGGTCGCAACAGAAGACAGGGTAATAAATACTTGTTTTGAGCAGTGAAATGAAATAGAAACAGGTAATGAATTCCTTAAGCAACGCTGAATATAAGGTGACAGCTACTGATGTATTGTCGAGAGATTGAATAAGCAGTGATTTATAGAAAATCATCGATGTTATGACAAATCGTAAACGCATATGCAAAAACAATTTAAATAGACATTATAATCACGTGAAAATTAGTCTCAACAACAGCTTACTTCGTTCCAAGGGTCGTGTGCTACTAGCCAGCGGGGCAGCTTTCGAGCCATCACCGAACATAGCCAGATTATTTGCTGGTTTGATAATCGCACAATTAGAATGTTGCACCATTATCTTCAATACAAATGAGGAAACTAATAACGAATTACCTGACGCCCATTCAAAGTAGCACCCATCAAACTGAACGCCTTAATTATTGATGGTTGTTGCGTGAACTCAACATAAGCGGCTCTATCATGCTCGGTTCCAGCCATACGCACACAACGAACTTCTGCGTGATCATTGAAGAATTCTAAAACCTGAAAAGTTAAAAATTGTTAATCAAGATATCAAAACTGTACAATACAAATGTAATCAAGTGTTCTTAGTAGTATACGCTATAATGTAGGTAACCTTCAGTTACCTTTAAGGAATAAGCCTTCTCGATTGAATCAGAACGAGGTAATCCTGAGGTCGGGAGACCTAGGGTTGGACAGGAAGGCCGAGGAGCCTATGCACCATACTTCCCTTTGTTCAATGCGTGGTAACTATTGCACAAAAACAAAGAAAAACACAAAGAACAAATTAAGAAAGAAGGATCGCGATTTTACCAGGATATCGCAACAATCGGAAGACCGACACGAACATTCCGGCTGGAAAACATGATACACAGAAACATATTCTGTTAGTAGCTGGACTAGGTGAAAAACACTAGAAACAAATAACGATAACAAAATTCACATTTAACAGCATTTAGGTAATATACAGCACCAATAATCGCCGAAACGGACCTTTGGGGAATACATCGCAAAGCAATATGTTTAGCAAAATATACGAAATTTATAATACAACGCAGTAGATTTTCCAGATTGCTAGTAAGATAGATCTCCCCATCAGATACATTATTGAACTGGTGGAATGTAGAACACAGCTAAGGAATAATCAATACAATGCATCCGGAAAAGGTAAACATAAGTAAAATCATAATCAAGAACAGCACTACATTGCTAGAAAGTACCAATTGCTCAACTGCCATGTATGTATGTATGTTTCAATGAAAGCACTAGCTTGATCCAGGCAAAGTGCCGCAGTCATAAACTGCACGCCGGCTAAGATACTGTCAAGTTGCTCAAGCCTAAACAGATATGTGACGCTGCAGTGAGGCTACAGCATGATTCAGCATGCAGCTCACTAACAGTGGCCAATCAATTAGACAGGTGTTAGCCACAGCGCAAAAGTACTGCACGATTCCACTTCCGTGCCATACAACCATGACACAAAAAACCTCAAAAATGCGAATGGACGGGTCTGTAGGAATCATTCCCAATTTATATAATTCCTTAATAATTCCAAAAGTAAGTTTATTTCCATAAACGTTTTCCATCATGATGCCGTGTGTCGTTTTGTTTAAATCAACTGAACACAACTTGCGCTCCCTACAGCGTGAACGTCTGATAACTTGCGTGGTGCCAAACAACTATTTAATTGTTTCAGATTACTGACCCAGAATATTTCTTCCCTTTTCGGTAATTCACTGCTTGTTCCATCTACGACGAGCAATTATCCCGCTGAATAAATAACACGGGTCAATTATATTGTTAGCAATAATCCGAGTGGACCACACAAGGATTTCTTAAGTCTGTTGTTGATACTCAGCGTATTCTTTCCTTGCATAAATATAATTATATATATTTATATATAATTTCATACACTTATAATAATTCACAACACTTAGAACAATTCTTATTTTCATAACGCTCGGCTTATCCACTACAGGTCGTAAAAAGCTACTGAATAGGAAGATTAGGCACAGACACTGAGATAAGCCAGCTACACCTTAAATTAAACATGTATTCGAACGTGTAGTGAACGAGTAGAGCGACACCAGCATGACAGCTACCTTTCGGCTTTTACTTGCACGCATTATAACAAGCTGTTCTCGTCATTTTACTTGACAACATACACGATTAATCAAACACTTCAAGAGAACGACAGCTAAACCGCTAGTGAACAAGATTTTGAGCCACATCACTAAGAGTAAGAAGAGATTTCGATTTCTGATATATTGAACCCCAATCAGCAAGACGGAAACATCTTACAGTGAACTGATTCACATTAATTAGCATAGCTTTCGGGCTGGACCGTGAGTGGCACGGAAGGTCACAATGAAACCTTAGTTTATATCTCATTCTCGAAACTTGATTGAATACATGATCCATCGGGGTATAAGCACTTCATCTCAGTGTTTATGCTTACTCATCCATAAATTAAGTGGCAGTAAAGGATCCGATACATCCTGTCAGTTTAATGCAGACCTTGATGCGAACAAATTAGAATAACAATGTGGACATATAGATGTCAAATACTGCACTTCAGAATGTCAAATGGGTCGCCATTCGAGAAACAACATAGCATAGAAAAACATACTTGCTCTCCAGTAGTTTTGGCATCGAGATTGGTCACCAGAACTGTGCGACGTATCTCTTCAATACGACTTCCATCAGTGGTGGCTGGGAGAGGGGGATAGAGAGGGAAAGCTAAATTCGAAAGACGTGGATCGATAGTTTGAATGACTTGTTCACCGGGTCGTCCAACTACCATACTAATCACATCCATTGGCCAGTCAGCTGTTCGAGGCAACACACCAGCGGCTGTATGCGCTGGTGCCCGAATCAGGTTTGCATATTTTTCATCAGGAATTTGATCCAGACCATTAGCTAATGGCAAAACAATCAGAGCTCGGTCAAGGAAAACGGTATTATTGAGATGAAGTGCAACTTCTGAGTTGATAGGGTCTTGGTAACGAATGTAAACAACCTGTAAGGAAACATCACCGAAAACTACGAAACGTACCTTGCTAGGAACTTCCTCTTTTTCATCATTTGGAAAAATGACAAATTCTTCTAATATACCGAGATGACCGAATAATGTACGTAACTGTTCGGAGGTGGCAGCTGGGGAAACGTTGGAAACCTGAACAATATTGCTTCGTTGCACTGCCGCCATTTTATTGTGCAGTCACCTTGAAATTCGATCAGGAATGATTATTTAAAACAAAAATGTTGAGGCATTGACATTTAGATTTAATTATGAATATCACTGAATCTATACAAATTAATACTGAAAAAAATTCAGCACATGAATATTATTTTGGCGGAATTTTGAATGAGCTCCACGTACAATTTGGATTCAATATGATACATTTTACATTAATCTCACGAGTGGCTGATGGCTTACCTCTGGTTGCTACAATTGAAGACGATCAAAAGGTACTTCCATATTTCTTTGCTTGTCCTTTTGCCCTATATATATTGAATAAATTGTCATTATTATCTGTAGAGGAGAAATTTTTACAGCAACTCCCCAGCTGAAACGTAGATAGAGGCTCTCAGTCTGAAACGCGCGGGGTTAACGGTTAGTCATGATGTTGTCGCCGAACGGAGTAGATTATTTCCGATGCTTGCTCTGCCACATTCAGAGTCGTTATGATAATCAGTTCGGTTCTCTCCTTTGGTTGGTACACAGTCTCAGGTTAAGTAAACAGCACACCAGGCTCGAATCCAGAACGCACTTCTTTAGCATCCGTATAGTGAACGCGTGGAACTAACTTCCCGCTGAACTAATCATGGCAACTTCAGTAATTGCGTTCAAACACGGGCTGGACGAACGGTGGTAGGTGCTCTTCCCGAAGCATTACCCTTAAGACTAAATCCCCCCATATTTATGATAAAGAAAACACAAAAATATTCGAAAAATTTTGAAACACGAAAAAGAGTTTCTTTTTCATTTTTTCGTATTTGTGGAAATAAACTGCTGTCCATCGTCTTTTCATTCGATTTTTTTAATGCACAAGCCTGATCCAGGCAAAGTGCCGCACAGTCAGAGACTGCACGTGGGCTAAGATACTGTCAGGTTGCAACATGCATAACTCTCTCACCTTTCGGTGATGAGACCTCCCCCATCTTCCATTCACAGTTACACACGCCTGTGTTACTTACCAATCAATCCTGGTAGTGGCGGGTGTTTTCAAGCACACCTCCGAAAGAATTTGGGCACTCGTTTCGACTATCGCCCTGTGATACTGATACTGACAAATGATAACATGCAACTTGTAAAGTATTTCGATGGAACCAGTCGACATGACGGTTTTATTGACCCGAAATGAAGAAGAAAGTCGATAAGGTTGTCAAGTATGATTATTGGAGTCGGTTCCAGTACATACAAATATTCCAGACATCTGTTAAGTCGTTTGGTGCAACCTTTATAGTTCGCATGCTATCTTGAAGTCAACTTCTTCGACGTAAAACATGTCTCATTGTTCGTTCCCACGTCGTTGCTTATAAAAGAGGACCGTTTTGAAAAACAACTCGATCGAGCATAGTTTGAGTCGTAAGTCTCACTCGTGTTTCTGACCGCTTTTGACTGTCTAGTAAACGTCCTGTCAAAGAACGATATTTGCGAATCAGAATATGAAGCGTTTGTCTCGTTTCTAGACATTGCTTTTTGAGCATAGATGTTGACCTATATTAGGCATGAAGATGTCAACGTACACCTCATTCTAATGGGCGATGCTGACAGTTTCACTATGGTCACCTCTGATTATCGCGTTCATATACGATCCCCAGTGACGGGCGAATCATTATGGACGCACCCAAATCAACGAATATTCCGAGTTGAGTGTTGTTGCTTCTTCCTGGTGAGGTGCGCTAGCCATTTGCACGTCACCTGAAGTCACTGTGCTGTCTGACTAACATCGTGCTAAATTGATTGGCCAACGGTAGTGAGCTGCATGCTGAAACACGCTGGAGTCTCACTACCATTTCTATTTCTATTTCCCCCTCATATCTGTCTAGGCCTGGGCAACCTGACAGTATCTTAGCCCACGTGCAGTCTCTGACTGTGCGGCACTTTGCCTGGATCAGGCTTGTGCTTTCATACCATAACATACTGTGAGCTAAGTGTATTAGATTGGTTGATATGTCACTTTATCTGTTTTTCTTAATTTTTATGATGTTATGCTATAAACGGGTCTATGCCAGTACTGTAACCCACATGCCCTAGTTCTAAACCGAAATTTTCGACTTGTATCTATTGTCTTTCCTATCCGTAGGTCTCCACCTTTCGTTGATACTTTTTGTTCCTGTCTAATCTTTGGTAACCGGAGGGTTCCATGCCCCGATCTTTGTTGTGATCCTAAAGTCGTTCATGTCGACCTCCGGTCTATGTAGAATATAGATGTACATAACAAGCGCATGATGTTTTCGTGCTCCACAACGCTTCGAACGACTAAGTGATAGAGAGTACTCTCTCGAACGATGTCATTTACACGCTGACAGCGTGATCTACGATCAGCAGCCGAGACTACTATCTGCTTTCCAAGCGTGTAGGTGACATTTTTCAGCAAGCTTTCAAATTGAGCGTTCAACTCGTCCAAACTCGTAGTGTCAATTTCAAGAGCTTTCATAGCGTCTTTGTGCGGTCTGCTCAAAGGTTGACTTCTTGATTTCAACCCACCATACGACTATTTTCCATTTTGTTCACTTAACCCAACCAGCGTAAGTGGCACTGCCGTAGTGGAATGAACATACTATGTAGACCAGCTTTAAAAAGCACTTCTGCATTTTTACTTGGACTATCCATTATATGTCCAAAATGCCACGGATGCTCCATAAATGGAATGCTCGTGACTTTCCCTGATGGTGCAGGTTTCACTGCCATACAATAAAGCATTTAGTACGCGTGTGCCGTATATCATCATTTTTATCTTTGCAATCAACAGTGAGGATGGGAAGCAAAAATGTCAATTGACCTAAGACTTGTTTTGTTCCTGCCTTATTTTCAATCCAAATCCTCGCATACTGACGAAAAGCACTTAATTAGCGTCTGATGCTGCTCTTGTGAGTGAGCGATGGTGTCTGCAACTTCGGTAAACAGCAGGTCGTCTATTAGTGCATCCCGTACCTTGGTTTGTGCTTTAAAACTGTTCTGGTTAATAGCTTGCCATCACATCACTCGCGTAGATATATACCTTCCGTTCTCGTCCGAAAATCAGTGTTGCAGCAACAACACATTTTCGTCTAATGCTTCGGCGAATTTTACAAGCTTCTGAACTAAAACCGTTAAAGTGGACTCAGCCCTTCATGGTAAATTTCAAAGGCATAACGTGTTTAAGCAATCGTGAAGGATAGCCTATACGATTATGCATCGTCACTGGTAATTTATTTTAATGCATCCGTTAAATCAATAAGCACTGCGAATAATGGCATACGCTGTTCCTAACACTTTTTTGGTGAAGATCACGTCTTCGTTTGATTTATTCCTGCGGAAGCTACATTGAAATTCGTAGTATAACCTTTGAGCTAATTCCTGTTACTCGAATTTAAAAAACTTCAGCAAACGTTTAAAAGACAGATTCCTTGTGGTCGCCTCTCTCGCCCTTATTCTTAAATAGCATGATGATCTTGTCGTCTCGCATCTCTTGTGTGACACACTCTTGTCAGTTGTATTTACAATATCTAATGAGCTAAGTTGGGATTCCGTCGTCACCATGGACCTTTCCTCTTGCTAACCCGTAGATCGCTCTATTAAGATAATCAAATTTAGGCGACTCTCTAGGTCTTCAGTCGCTGGTAAACACAACTTCAAATGCTGGTAGTAAAACCCTACTGTTTCTAAAGTTGAAAAAGGATAAATACTCGACCTATCTTTCCATGTGCTGAGTTTTGTCAGCAATCAGGTTAACAGATCGTTACTTTATGGGAGCTGTTTTAGGTTTGTTTGTACAATTGGCTCTTCTGATCCCAGCCACATGGTTGTGTGGCAGTTAAGCATTCGGTACGCGATACCGGTGTAATGCTGTCTGTGATGATGATTATAATCTGATCCCAGCATATATGCCCTGAACTGTATTCATGATGTACTTTATTGGGTTCTATTGTTTTAATCATGACACTTTAATCGTAATTAACATAATTATTATTCCGTTCTTTGTTATCTGTTCCAGTTGAGTCGTCGTATTTTAGAATATCAAAAGCAAGCCAAACAACTCGTCTGTCGCCTAACACCAACTTCGCCCTCCCGTTGTACTTTAACGGCAGGCCAGTACGTTTTTCATTATTTGTTGGATCGTGGTGTCTGTTATGTCATATTAACAGATGCTTCATTTAACCGGACAAAAGCTTTCGCCTTCCTTGAGGCTATCCAGACACAGTTCTTCGCTGATCATTCATCGGAGATCAGTACCGTGTCCCGACCGTATGCCTTTCTCGATTTCGGTAGGTTTTGTTCATGATGTCTTCAGTTAGTACAATTTTTTCCGTTATTCCTTTGCTTGATCATTCGTATCTGAGGTCTCGATTTTCCTCAGACAGTCAATTTGGGAAATTCATTACAAATGTACACTGTTTTTCAATGCACTCGACAAGCGTTGCCTGTTAACCAGACACTGTAGACTGTGAGAATTATTTTTGATAGCTTATCTGAGTTCATAATCGTCAGCAAAAAACAATTGAACGTAGGAAATCAACAATTAAATGGTCGTTCAATTAGTAGGGGCTGCGTATATCATCATCATCATCATCATGAAGCACAAGTCTGGAGCCAGACAAAGTGCCAAGCAATATGAAGCAGGAAAAGCAGATAAGCAAGCGCGTGGAAAAGGGAAAGCAGGCAAGCGGAATACGCAAAAGCAAATGCACAAAAGCAGCTTGTTTTTGTAGTTTCACTGCATGCGATTTTTCGGGTTTTTTGTTTTGTTTTTGTTTTTTGTTTTTTTTATGTAAAATAATACCGAATAAAAATTATGACACACATAATAAAATACACTGGCGCCACTGACTTCGGTTTGTAGCCATATCGCGTAAGGTTTCCAGCCAACTATTTGGTGGAGCTTTTGGACCCCACCCAGGCAAACGAATACGCCCAACTGAGCCTAGCGCTACGGTGAGTTTCTTCATCCTAACGCGCCACGTCATGGACTGGCCACCCGATTTTCGTGATCCTTCAAATTGTGATATTGATTCTAAACTTGTACAAGCAACACTATTCAGCAGCCGCGACGTGTTGTCTCCCCTACAATCATCTGCAAAATTAGCAGTTTTCTAGTTCCAACGGTTGCAGCACAGCTAATGAATCGAAACCCACTGGTGGAACGATACGATTTGGAGTTGTAGTGCTCCGCAAATGCTGAACCTAGATATATGTAATGATGTTCTGATTCAAGCTTACAGTTTCCAACATTGATGATTAGAGTCGATGTAATCCCTTGACCAAGGACTTTGTTCTTGTTGATTGCTAGCCCAAAGTCTTTGCATGCCGACGAAAAGCAGTCCATTACCAACTGGAGGTGTTCTTGAGAGCGAGCAATGATGGCTGCATCGTCGGCAACCTGCAGGTCACGGATTAGCACATCCGGTACTGTGGTTTGTGCTCTCAGCCGGTTCAAGTTGAAAAGCTTGCCATCACTTCTCGTTTGTATCTAAATATATTCTGTTCTCGTCCTAAAAGAAAATGCCGAACCGTGTGGAGGCCAAAACACACCCGTGTTTGACGCTTCGGTAAATTTCAAAGACTTCTGAACTGAAAACGCTAAATAGACAGCCCTTCATTCCAAAGTGGACGAAAATAACGAGTTTGAGCCGTCTTGGTGGGCAACCTATCAGCCTGCTGACGTAGTCGTATGCCTTCGTTAAATCAATATAAACAACGTATAATGGCATACGCTGTTCCCGACACTTTTCTTGAAGTTGTCTCAGGGAGATCATGTCAACAGTTGATCTCTCTCTATCTTACTAGGCTTATGCAGTAAGGATCGGAAGACAATCTTATGGATAATGGCATTTGTATTATTAGATATTTAAAATATTCGGTGAATTGGTAGTTTTAGCTTCCGAATTCCGAAACATCTTTGTAATTATGACATCCGGCAACAGAAGAAACCTCCATCTAGCCGTCAGCTTAGACCTGGTCTGCGCTTTCGGTCATGTCATGCATACGAAACTTTAAAGTTTACCACATTGAGCCCCTCATTAGTCAAATCATGAATATTCAGACGAAACATTTCGTCATTCGGCGTTGTTGTTTAATATTGTGTTGTAAATTTTCATGTCTATAATTTGCGATGACCTGGTTGTGATTGGAGAGAGTGCATCTCTCGCTCCACACTTCGACAACGATTGCATTGACCCGTCATCATAACAAGAGAAAAGCGATCGATTGTGATATCTTTGGAATCATATTTGAACAAGAAGAATCACGTTTCCCACCAGAAAAAGAGATTGTTGTTTAGTGAATTGTACACTTCAACACTGTATCGTGTTCTACCCAATGGGCTTCTTTGTACAACTGACGAAAATTACGCCTCTTGTCAGTGCCGTGTAAGTCAGTATCTGTATGATCTCGTCTGTCCTCGCATATTAGCGCGGGGAGATTGCATGTGGGCGAACGTTCTGTTAGATTGTTCTGAACAAAGAAGAAAAACTGTGACAGTGTAGCGAGCTTTCGATTGAAATCACGTACCTTGACGTTGCACATTAGTACTACACATTAGCTCTCTGTCTTCTTCCAGACCTGTACTCCATTGTGATGATGATGCTATTAGCACATCATCCTAGAACTATCATCAGTGATGTGCAATCATACAGCATTTCTGTGCTGTGCGGCTAACATCGTGCTAAATTGATTTGCCAACGGTTGTGAGCTGCATGCTGAAACACACTGGAGTCTCACTACCATTTCTCCCCCCCCTCATATCTTTCTAGGCTTGGGCAACCTGACAGTATCTTCGCACACGTGCAGTCTCTGACTGTACGGCACTTTGCCTGGACCAGACTTGTGCTTTCATACCATCAGTGATGATATGTTATATTTGTATTATTTATATCATTGCATGCACGGATGTGCAATCGTGCAGTACTTTGTGCTGTGCGGCTAACACCGTGCTAAATTGATTGACCAGATGTAGAGAGCTGCATGCTGAGACAGGCTGGAGTCTGACTACCATGTCCTGTTCTTTTTTCTTCATATCTGTCTAGGCCTGGGCAACCTGACAGTATCTTAGCTCACATGCAGTCTCTGACTGTGCGGCACTTTGCCTGGATCAGGCTTGTGATTTCATACATACATACATCATATGAATCATAAACGTAAATTCGGCGTATTCCAACCGTAGACCTATTATTCGTTCCTTTACATCCACGTTACGCCATAATTACGCTTTGCGTTAGATTATACCCTTTCCATATCCCCCTTTCATTCTGTACGTGTGAACTAGTATGTATGAAAGCACAAGCCTGATCCAGGCTTCGTGTTCTGCTATTCCACATGTTTTATCATTTGCGGTCATCCCTCCATGATCTCGTTCCAGACCGCTTCATCCAAAAAACTCAAAAGACCTACACCGATAGCCGGTTTTCCAATCTCAACCAACTGAACGTCGCACTGCAGGATGTGCAACGTATTATGGTCCAAAACATCGACGATGTGCTCCAGCGAGGAGAAGCGCTATCAGGTTAGTATATCCTCGGTGATTCACGGTAATTTGCATAACTCTAATGACTGATTTCATCGCCTGATTGGTTTATTAACCATGACAGGTCACACGGGTGTTAACACCGTGTGAAATTGATTTGCCACCTGTAGTGATATTCATGCGGAAACATGATGGAGTCTCACTACCATTTCCTGTTCTTTTTTCTTCCTCATATCTGTCTAGGCCTGGGCAACCTGACAGTAACTTAGCCCACGTGCAGTCTCTAACTGTGCGGCACTTTGCCTGGATCAGGCTTGTGCTTTCATACATACCGTTATTTCTATTTTATTGCTCATATTTGTCTTTGCTTATGCAACCTAACATTATGTTAGCCCAAATAAGTCTTTGACTGTGTGGCGCTTAGCCTTAATCTAGGTTTGTGATTTCATGCATGCATACAATACATACAGTATTAATTACCTTATAAATCTGTGCTCCTGTATATTTCGACAGTCACACATCACGTGTGTGGACTGTCGAATTATCTATGGTTGGGCGGATTTTTCGGGAAGTGTTTGATGCCAATGAAACTCCAGCGTGTTTCCGAAAATCTGTCTAGGACGGTGCTTCTTGGGCCGCCCATAAGTACTGCATAATCACACAGTCGTGATTACGTTAAGGGTTTTTGTGATACTTTGGGCTTTTATATTATAATATTATTGGGTGTTTGCAGTTCAAGTTTTGTCTGATAGATAACTAAACCAAAACGTTATCGAGATATAAAGAAAATTATCTCTCTTGACACTGTTTAAGAATTTTTTTAAATTTGACGACCAGCATTAAACCGTCGTCCTAACTGTTTGGCCTCATCTGCCACCGGTAATATGCAGCAACCGAAAATTTCCTACGTCGTTACCCTCACGGGTGCTTTCTTGAATTTCAATCTAATCTGTCAATATTTCAGTCTACCATAATTGTCTGATCCAGGCAAAGTGCCGCACAATCAAAGACTGCACGTGGGCTTTGATACCGTAAGGTTCTCCGGGCCTAGACAGATATAGGATAGGCAAATGGGAAAATGTCAGTGAGACTGCCCCATGTTTGTGCATGCAGCTCAGTACCCATCTGGTTTTCTACTCTTCTAACTTTCCAGCCCTCGACGCCCGTGCCTCAAACTTGTCGACAATGTCCAAGCAGTACCGACGAGATGCCTCGGCCTTAAACGCTCAATCAGCCTGGGTTATCTACGTTCTGTTTTGTGTTTTCATTCTGGCCATTTTTTGTTACATTTACTTCCGATACCTGTAAACCCCGTGTCTTTTGTGGCCTATCTGTGATGTTCCTTGACAATATGACCTCCACCATTCAAACTGATTTTGCGTCCCGACTCAGGGGTCAGGCATCTATTACACTCTTCCGTTACGAACCTTGGATTTCGTTGGCTTCTGCTTTAAAATCGAATAACGTCAGTATGTTGTTACTTGTCTTGTAATATTTTGGAATATACTTTGAAACTGCTATGTCTTAATTCACGAAACCGGTAGAACCCATAATCTGACACAGGAAATACGGGATATTTGAAATATGTATACCCGATAAGGTTTCTAGCCGCACACGGCGTAGGTGGAATTTGCGAGTATCACATCCTTCACACAATCCTTCGAGACCCCCAGTAGTTTAGTTCTTTGGTATACACACGGTGGGAACGCATCAATTCCGCTATTTTGTACGAAACTGTGCAATTAATCAGGCTGGGGTGTTGTGCAACCTTCATGACTTGTGAACCGATAACATCAAACATTAATTCGCGCATTAATTCTTAGTATCAAATAGTGTTCGCATTTTGATTACGACACCCAGAAGAGCCTGCATGCCCGTAGTGCTACGTGTTCAAACCTGGATAACTTTAGTCAGCCAGGTGGAAGTTTGTGCGCTGCCCCGCTAAATGTGAGTTCTACATGATTTTGATATGAAAAACAATGAGTCTCAATTGGTAGACGTCGCTTGGAACAGAGCTGCGTGTAACATATATGGCACAAATCGCAGTCGAAGCGTCAAATCTAGTGGTAAAGAGCTTGCACCCTGTTTTCTTATTTAATTTTTGCAGCACTGAAGCTATAAAATGCACATAAAATTGCCCTGAATTCAATTTTCTAATTGTTTTTAAACGGATATAACTCAACTATTGTGGGTTGGTCCGGCAGGCAATCACGCTTTAAAGGTGTCTAACTACTGATTAGACCTCAACCTTCTACCTGTATACCTTATAGTACTCAAACCACCATGTTCTGTCCACCGACTAACCTAACAGCTGCCTCAATTCGCTAGTAGTTGCGACACCATCGTACTAAGAAGGGACCTTACATTGGTGCGATGATTTATAAATCCTTCAGATATCGGTTCCAATGGCTGCCATAGCTGGGGGTAGAAGTGGGGATAAGCTCCCCATATAGCGAGCGTCTCAAATAGCCTCTGACAAGCAAGTCCAGCTTCTGGCCTGCACGAGTGACTCCCCGAGGCCGGTGGAACTGCTTCTACCAACAGGAGAACTGGCACCTGAAAACTAGTTTGCTTCGGGCAGATGGAGCTCGCTGGACTGGGATGACATTTCATCTAATGGAAGGAAAACCCTGATTTTAAACCTCCGCTGCTTTGCGGGATACCCGATCGCGGTAATATGGTATGAAATCACAAGCCTGATCCAGGCAAAGTGCCGCACAGCCAAAGACGGTTAGTTGGTGCACCACCTCTTTCTGGCATCTCCCTGCTGTCTTGCAGGTCGAATTTGGTGGTGCAAAGTCTAGAGAAGCTGACTCGAACAAACGCCGAGTGGTGCTGGGGACGCCGCTTTCTACCCAAATTCCCATTGAAGCGGACTCATCCTCCAGGAGGGGGTAGTCGCACAAAAGTAAAGTAAGTCCTTCAGATATCAGCAGAACCACTCAGGCCAAGACGTTTAATACGTAGCGGTCAAACGTGTACAGTCTTGTGGAATAAGCTTTTTGGCCTGTAAATTAACTTCTACGTTGGTAAGCAGGCGGTTTATCAGAATCTACACATCGTCCAAGCTTTATACCGCTAGTCATTCTGCTGCGCTCCCTGTACTTAGGCAGTACAATTTTACTCGTGGGCTGATTCCGGATGATCGATGGCAAATGTCTCGATATATTCAGGTTCGATACGCAAGCAGCGCCGAACGATTGCGTTCCAATCTACTGGTCAACTTCGCTACCTACGAGAACGTAAGCAAGCTGTTACGATCTAATTTCAATAGTATAGTGTCAATTGAGAAATAGTTATGTTGGGAGGACAATTATATCAGGTTAAATCCCCGAAGTTACCCTTTCCAATGTTAATTAGATTCACGGAACACGAGAAAACGCCAATTGGTCAAAGTGTTTATTACGCACACAGATAGCTCACCAATACGCAAATCGACTAATGGCAACTGCATGGGATTTGTCAAGCGATGTTGTGCCACCCAGTTCCCCTCGCCTGCTTAAGGTCTTTTGAGCGACCTTGACGTCATCATCATAGACAGCATTACACCGGTAGCACGTACCGAATGCTTGACGAGTCACATGTAGTTCACTGAATGCAGATGTTTTCTATCATATCCTTTTCTCATGATATTCTTGCGAGGTTGCGATTGCTCTCTTTTGTGCTTCAACATTTTTTGTTGTGCCTGATGGTGCCGAGAGCTCATAAATAGCTATCTTAGCTGATGCGCATCACGGCCTGACAATAAAACTCAAAATTAGGGAATCCATGCGGAGCATTTTATAAGACAACCGTAGATCTCGAGCAATTCGCTGACACGCAGTCTCTGCCCTATTGCACTCTCGGCCTACACCCGTATTTATGGTGTATGAATTCACAATCCTGATCCAATTAAAGTGCCGCAGCAGCGAAGTCGATGCATGTTTTGACAGGTATGTCCCGTGGCATACATGCTTCTTGTGGAATATCTATCGCGAATTCGCTTAGAAAGTTTTTTTAACGTCATCCAGATGAATGACGAAACTCCGCGATCAATTGTGGCAGCTGGGCGAACATAGTTATTTAGTACCACCATTTCTTGTTAGTCTGGTAGACTGTTAGTTGGTGCACACCACCTTTTGCTGGCCTTGCAGGTCGTACTTGGTTGTGCAAAGGCTAGAGAAGCTGACTCGAACAAACGCCGAGCGGTGCTGGGGACGCCGCTTTGTACCCGAATTCCCCAGAATCTTCATTGAAGCCAACTCATCCTTCAGGAGATAGTCGCACACAAGTAACCATTTCTTGATAAAGGAATAGGCCAACTGAGGATACTGGTGACATTGCTTGAATTCCTCAAGTGTAAAGCACAATCGAATTACAATTACCAACTATTGACCCTGGATCACTGTAGTTGTCGTCGACAAATGGGCCCACGCCATGTCTACGTGTTGTTGTTGCTGGCCTCCTTCGGTCGATATCGCCCATGGATGTACATCACAACAGCATGATGCTCCACAACTTTTCGAACAGTCCGATTCGGCAGAAAGCGTCGCTCGCTCCGCTCACAGTGATAATCAATACTCGGTCGAACAGTGTCAGTTAGACACTGGCGGCATGAACCACGATTACCATCCGAAAGCAGTAGCTGCTCTTCCCCAGCTTGCAGATGACGCTTTATAGCGTACCTCCAAAGCTCGTGGTAAATTCGATACCGCGCATTGTCCTTAAATGATGTATACTCAACACGTCCTAGAGCAACGCATTAATTTTTACGACTAAATATTCATGTGCATACCACCCTCTTGCCTAAACAGCGTCCGTCGGCAAATCAACTTGTTGATTTATCATCAATCAGCGCTTATTGTTGTTTTTTTTATCAAAAAATCCCCCGGCCACCAGTAGACAACGATCTCGAGAAAAAGTTGTGTTTTCGTTCGAGCGTTTGATGGGATCATTAAAAAACTATACATTCTAATAGACGGGAAAGTTGGAATCGATTTCCATGGCCCAAGCGGCCAATCCACCGGCCACGTCACAGACGACAAAATCAGCCTCGTCGTGTTCCGTGGCTTCTACTTCCATTATCTTGTCCAACGAGTTTCGTGAGCTTTGCATTCGGAACGATAGAAGCGCGCTCGCGAGTTGTTCCGCAGCGATTCGGGAATCGTTTCCCCGGTGACAAAGTAGGACAACTGGAACGAACAATGAGATTCAATCAGGCTAGTGGTGATCAAGTGTCAGTGTAGAAGTATATTAAAAAAACAACGACACATCCTAATAAATTCTGGATGCCCACAGTGTATATTCTGGACGACAGTTCTACGTTCAGAAAGTTCGACAGCGTTTAGCCACTACGGGCAATATTTAAGCAACCTTTCATACATAATAGATGTATGGTGTGAAATCACAAGCCTGATCCAGGCAAAGTTCCGCACAGTCAGAGACTGCACGTGGGCTAAGATACTGTCAGGTTGCCCAGGCCTAGACAGATACTGGAAAGGATAGTAGCAATGGCAGTGAGACTCCAGCGTGTATTCGCATGCAGCTCACTACCGTTAGTCAATCAATTTAGCACGATGTTAGCCACACAGCACAGCAGTGCTGCAGGATTGCACATCCGTACATAATAGATACAATCAATTTGTTTGTAATAAGAAAATACCCGTGCGTGATATTCAAATGTACCAGTACTTGTTTCATTAGTACGGCGTCTCAAGCATTCGATGTGTATCTGCAAGGTAATGTATGAAAGCACAAGCCTGATCCAGGCAAAGTGCCGTACAGTCAGACTGCACGTGGGCTACGATACTGTCAGGTTGCCCAGACCTAGACAGATATAAGGGGGGAATAGAAATGGTAATGAGACTCCAGCGTGTTTTAGCATGAAGCTCACTACCGTTGGTCAATCAATTTAGCACGATGTTAGCCGCACAGAACAGAAATGCTACACGATCGCACATCCGTGTATGTATCTGCTAGTACAATATTTTTTGATCAAACTGGAAAGAATCTCGGTAACTAACTTGGGATAGGACGCTCGGAGGTCATTTTTAACTTCGTTTCCAAATTGGACTGAATTTGTTCCAAAACCGAATCTCGCAATAACATTTTCAACGGAATATCTGTGAAACGTATCGAAGTAGAAACAGTCAGTATCAAATCGGATATCATGAAAGTGAATCAGCAGCTAGAAATGGTTCCGAAAACGTATATGTCTACCGTCGGATGTATCATACAAATTAGCGTGTTTCGTTCCACCACATCTATCATGTAACAAAAATGTTAGTTGTAAACGCCATGGGACAAATTAGCCGTATTTGACGAGGGAGGTTTTTCGATAAATTGTGCGGTAATTGGACGGGATTAAACGATGTCCTTGAAAAGTGAATGGGGCCATGCTTGAGCTGTTTCTTATCGGACAAACCAAAAAAAAGATAAAACAACAAAAACCGCATAAAAACTCATAGTTTAGTGTTGTGCACCACCCCCCAGTGGTGTGTGGATGCTGTGAGCAACGTTACACGTTGGTCGTATTTCAACACCGTGGTTCGAACTACGGAACCTGTTCAACACTTGTCCACCTTCGTTGAAAACTGACAGTTTGTTTTAGTGCATGTCTTTCACTATATGCTGATCCGATTGGACAAAGTTAGTGGTGACGAGCTTGGGCAATCAAAACATTATTGATTATCGCACCAGAAACCGACGACTATTCAATCGGCTAGTTTTATTAACCGATGATTGATGTTGTACTAAGACACATATTTGGTCCCTCATCTTCGAATTGGGTTAGGTGTGATCATAAACGCGATATGCTGTTAGTGCCACCGAGCGCACATGATCGGAGAAATTCGACAATCGCTGTCTCCGTACCATCGCTGGAGTAACGTAGCGCCATGGGATAGGTAATACAACTATACGTGATGGAATCTTACGTAGCGACGTAGCTATCAAAATCAACATGCATAGACTTTGTTGGTTACGAATATGGAATATCCCACTCCTCACTCAGAATGGTGACGTTGTAAGGATGGCCAGACTCTGACCTGGCTCGAACAGATGAAAGCATTGACTCTTAAACTAGCCGCAGTTGGTGCAGTCCGTCTACCAGCTAGGGGTTCAAGAGATCGCTATTCGCAATGGTTTCTGGTTCAAAATCGTTTTCACTGGCGGTCTTGTTGTAGGCATTTTCACGTTCGACTAATCCTGTATTTTGCGATTGTGGAAAGCCTGCTATGATGCACGACCATGGAAGCTGTCATGCTGATGCCGCTTCACTCAGTCATATCACTAAATTGAAAGTGCGTTTGATTCGAGGTTTAAGCACTTCATGTCTATGTGTCTGTGCATAATCTTATACAGATTCAGTAGCTATTTAGTTCCCAGACTCCCATATCTTTTTTTAGGATATTAACGTGTCATTGTTGCATGGCAGTTAGACGCGATGCAATGCTCTCCACGACAGCGGTGGTGCTAGCGTACACAGATATTGTTGTTGGCCTCCTTCGGTCGATGTCGACCATGGATGTACATCACATTCGTATGAATGTTCATGTTCTACGGCTTTTTAAATAACTAAACAGCCCGATTCGGGAGGAACAATCTTTCCCGCAGCGATAGTCAGAACTCGGTTGTAGGGCGTCAGTTGCACGTTCAGCAGCCAAGAGTTGTATCTGCTCCTCCCCAGCTTGCAGATGACGCTTTACACATATATAATCTCTCTCTATCTTTAATCTCTACTTAACTCGTGAAACGATACGCCAAGCCCCTTGTTCCCCAATACCGATCGTTAAAGTTGCCCCAGCCACGCGGATGGTCATTAGTTCTCGTTTATTTTGTGCTCCCAAAGTACCTGAACAACTTACACAAACACGGCGTAAGTCGGCAAATGTCCACCTCTACTGGCGGTCGCAGGTCGATCAGCAAGTGCGGCTTCTCTTGTTTTCGAAGATCCTGTAATTCCTGAAACATCGTATCGTAGAGCAAGTAAACCGAGTACGAAATTATGGTGATTGTGCGGGTGAAACCGAACCTACTTGGACCGAGATTCGATTACGCACGCGTTGTAGATTGATCGAAGGCGGCTGAAAATAGACATGAAACCACAGCTAAAGAGAAACAAAGCAAGACAAACGACGTATGGGATTTGGGTTGAAAAAAGTATTCCGACATTGTCATATTCGTTGTCACAGCAGCGATAATTTTGACTTCGTTTCATTTTGAAATACCGCTGACTGAGATGGTGTGACCAAGACTTAAGATGTTCTGATAGTGACCCAGTATATGGTATGGTATGAAAGCACATGCCTGATCCGCGCAAAGTGCCGCACAATCAGAGACTGCACTTGGGCGAAGATACTGTCAGGTTACCCTGGCCTAGACAGATATGAGAAAGGAAATAGAAATGGTAATGAGACTCCAGTGCAGACAATAACGAATACTTCGCTTTGGGATTTAAAGCGAAGCGAATATTCGCTTCGCCATTGCGAAGGGCAGTTAGGGCACTTCGAAAATTCGCTTCACTCCAAAAAAGTGACATTCGTTATTGTCTGCTCCAGTGTATTTCAGCATGCAACTCACCATCGATGGCCAATCAATTTATCACGGTGTTAGCGTTACAGCACAGAAGTACTGCACGATTGCACATCCGTGCACAAACAAGTAGCGGCGCCTGTTCCGGGGTTGGTATTACGGTTTAATGACTGAACGAGAGGCTCTGAAAATAACAGTCGCATAAACATAATGGAAAGTAGTATACAGCCAAGTCGCGGGTCATTTGATCGGGTTCGCATGAGCTTCCTATTCCTTTCGAGCTGACTGTCATTTGACCTGTTTATTCGTGCATGGCGACATATAGCTTATAAAATTGTACCTCTAGAGGCCTCGCCCTCAGCGTTAGATTCACATTTGACGAAGTTTCGATTAGCGCATGACATGGTAATTAAGCAAATGATCTCATTCGGCGGTACTATAACTGCTCGTCTACTTCTCTGAAAAGTATGTTCACCATACTACGACACCCTATTCAATGTATGCAAAATGAAAAATGGAAGTCTACATTTGCGGTACAAATACAGCTGCAGCAGCTCTTGGCATTGACCCCGCGAGCTGGGAAGAACTTGCTCTGGACGGCTCATTTTGGAGGTACATTGTGAAGCGTTATCTGCGAGTCGGGGTAGAGCAGATAGCGTTCTCGGCAGCTGAT
>JACCGJ010017489.1:0-10134 GCA_013407085.1 Atriophallophorus winterbourni
TCTTATGCATGCAGTTGAAATGAGAATTTACCCAGATTTACATTTTTCATAGATTAACTAAAACTTAATCCTCATTCGACCTGCGAGGATTGAAATCTGAATGCTTGACTAATCTAAAATATTGCTGCCCTCCCCCGCACTGGCTATTGTGGTCATCAGGTGGACACAGTGAGTTTAGGTTCAGTGATCCTTGTGACAATGGAAAAGTGGTAAACAACGTTAGACTATGAAGCGACAGTTTAATAGGGTTCGTACAACGAACCACGACGAACAAACACATAATCACAAAGTGATTCCTGGTCAAGCACTCAAGGCGCTGCTGGATGTCTAATGTAAAGTGTTGCTCCCATTTCCCGCACTTACACACCACAAACAGTTTCTGGTTGAAATTGGTTGTATACCGCTGAGTAAACTAAATTGGATTTGATTGAACGTTGAAAGTTCTTGCGAGAATTGTTTACCACCGCGAATTGAAATCCGTTCTGTTTAACTTTACTCACACAAGCAAAGAAGCTGGAAGTGTTTCAGTTATATTTTAAACTTGCACTCAACTTACTGCATAATCAAGAGGGTATATATTTTAGGTCAGGCGAGGTCAAGTCGCATTCCGGTTCGAATTTCTATCACATTACTGACCCTCACCGAGAGAAAACTCTACCGAACCTGAATCACAACCATCTCCGGATCTTGTCCAACCATCTATGACACACACCTCAAGGACACTGCGCCAACCGTTAGGCATCCCCGACGTACAAAAGCCAAGAAAACGTCAATTGATCAAACGCGTTTATTAAAGAAAGAACAAACAAATAACAAGACATACGCTAACAATTTTATAAGCAAATCTCGCAATCACTACAATTTTCTCAATCTGTTTCCGCAAACTTACTTGTCAGGCGATGTGTCGTCTCAGCCGGATCCTGTCTATCCTTCGCTACGTTTGGATTTTTCGCATATCGTCAAATAGCCGCTCAACTTCTCCATATTCTCTATTTTCAAACAGAAACGTTTTCTTTCGATACTTCTAAATCCTAAATGCTTGTGCATTTGCGATTGTTCTTTGCGCAGCTTGTAGCTCCTACTTCGGACCATGGGGCGGGTACTGCATATCATCCTAGCGTTAATGCTAGTTTCTCTTCGCATGTGAACGTTGCGCGCTGTACAATGGCATCATGGCTGAAAGAGTACATCAAGCTGCTCGAGAGGAGGAATCACAGAGCAACTAAAATGTCAGGCTGTGTTCGCGACCTGCCTTGTGAAGATTGACTGGTGCGTTTTAATTTCGAAACACTGTCTAGCAGACGGGTTTGATTTGATCTAAACCTCACCTATAAAATACTGAACTCAAGAATTCACCCTCTGAGGCATCCATTTCGCCTCCGATCAAGCCATACCACAAGTACACATACGTTGGCATTAGATTATCCATATTCTATAGTATTGTAGATCTATCAGCTTTTTGTATTATGAATTATTGAATCTTACATCTTGAATCTTTTGTAGCGTTTAGATGTAAATATCACCGCATAGATTTCCCCCAATCGTGAATAATGTCATGATTTATATGGAATATCTTCTTTGAGACCTAGGATTAATGTTTATTTTCAAATGTACGATTTTGCGGTGTTTAAAAAAATGTGATCCTTTCGAAAGTAAACACATACATTATTAATTTAATGGATTCTCAATTTTGATAAACGTGTCCATCTCTCAGCATGAAGAGAAATCTATATTTATCAATAATCAATATCAAGCTCAAAATTCCCGCTGTATTCACACTTTCTCGAGGTCATAGGCTCACTGAAACTAACTTGTCTCCACTTGATGACGGCAAGCAACCAGAAACCATTAGAAGTTTATAAGTGCCGGGAATGTGAGCAACATATCACTTTGGACAGAGTTTATATTTCGTGGAATTCTACTGCAAGAAAGTTTCTAAGCATAAATGGTACTCATCATAAACTTGTGGAAGATTGTAGTTTCAGCCAATCGCAATTCCTGAAACATTCTACCTTAGAAACCTTGAAGTTGGTACTTCCCTTGGGCTACGTGAACCATTAATCATTTCTTGCGGAAACTGATCGTACTGTATCTACCTGATGAGTTTACACAGCAAGAAACAGGTCGTTTTGTTTGATAGAAAATGGAGAATACATGGAAATGAGAACTTTTATTTATGATTTTCATTTCAACCATAATATGGTCATGTTTTGAACAAGGTAACTATTGCTTCCAATTAAATTTGAATTTAGAAATTTACACCATTAAATGGTGTTAAAGATATCACAACATTAAGAGGCTTTTCGTTCGTAGAGACTTAACCAACTACACTTTGTCAGCTAGCCAGCATTCCGTGTAAATTGTTATTCAGATATTCCACCAACCGTATTTCATGAAACAAAATCGGAGTAAATCATGATTTCTTAGAATCAACGCTTCCCTGAAACATTCTCCCATAGAACGCTAGGTCAACAACGCTTGATTGATTTAAACTATGACGAAGTGAAGCAGGAAGGGTATGCTCATCTAACTATGAATAGAACCGCAGTTAACTTTCAGAATTAAGTACATAAACCATGTGCAATTATTATTTTAAATTACCCTGCGATAATGGTTTGTTTTACAGTCTTTACTACTCATAAGTAATGGATGATTGAAATAACGAATCCCATTTATCCATCGACATTTCAAATACTGTGGAACCCTAACATAATCTTGCCGCATTTATTCCATACCGCAAACGAAGCTTAACGAAGGAAAGTGTTAACAAATGGGGGGTGTGATGTTTAAATTCAACCAAATGTGTGAGCAATTTGATTTATTTCTCACTGCCATAAGTAACGCTACAAGCTAAGGTTCGCCAGATTTTATGGGTCACCCTATGAAGCGCAGTTGTAATGAATGTAATTTTGTTGCAGATTTTGTTGGCCTCCTTGGGTTGATGTTGCTTGTGGATGTAGATCATCACCGCCCGGTAGATTCATGCTCCAAACCCTTTCAAATGACTAAAGAGTTCCATTCGAGGGAGTGACATTCTCATTCGGAACGATCACAGCGATTGACAAAACCGAGGCGATCGGAGGAACTTGCATGCTGACGGCGTGACCAACTAACCGTCAACGAGAGCCGTTTCTGCTGGGAGCTGACGCTTAACAAATTGCCTCCGAAGTGAGTGTCCAAGCACGAGCTTTTCCCAAATCGTAAGCTTCACGTCAACAGCATTCGTATCGCTTAGCACTTACACAAAAATAACGGGTTTCTATCCAGATACCGGAAAATGGGAGCAACCATTAATGTCGTTAACAATCAGCGCCATGAGTAATCACTATATCACTATCGCGTTCGAAATTCATGGTTCGTTGTACGAACCCTATCAAACAGTGGCTGCAAACTCTTACTTTGATCGGCTTTCACATCTCATTAGAAAAACATCTTTGTATTGAAAATAAGGCCTCCTCAGCGGTGTACTTCTTGATTCCAAATGAACACCGACGAGAGATATCTTCAATCAAATACAAACTTACAGTTTCGAATGGGTAGTGTTCTTGATCTTCGTTTGAAATATTCAAGATTTATTGTTAAAAATAACAATCAGCTTGCTGATAGGCATATATACGATGAAAATGCCGAATTCGTTATTTTTTAACAATGAACACGCTTATGGAATGGCAGTGATTTTTCTGAATTGTATAAAGAAGAAAACTCAATGAGGCATGATGTCAAACGTAAAGTTTTTTTGTACTTCTAGTGCTAAGACTTATTCTATCCATTGTGTATCTCAATAAAACAGTGTAGAATGTAATGTATATCACAGCGAATGTCTACTTGACGGCGACAGAAACGTATAAGAAGGCTGTGTCATTTGTACAGGTTAGAAAACGGTCATATTCTAAAAGATCTACTTCATGGAAAGTTTAAATCATGTGTTTTTTACTCTGAGCACTACAAAGCGATTCCAAAGGGGATATGAGCACTTTGGAATTAAAAATTGTATATGGAAAGAACTTTCTATGGACCGTTTATTTTGAAGGAGTAGTTTGAATCATCACCACCAAACTAAGGAGGAGTAGGGGCTACTGTCAGCGGTTGAATTTAGATCATCGTTCAGCGACCGACTGAGTATTGCTTATCGCTTTAACTAAAGCCGAACAGAGTGATTCACTCAAATAAAACAGTTTACTCATTTCAAATGCTGTGTAGAATAAAATCTCCACGCGCCTGTGATTTATATCTACAATCGTCATCTACTGAATAAGGTCAACAAAAGCAGCACATTGATAAACAATGCTGTTCATATCAAAGTATGAAATTGCGTCAGGTCTATCAGAGATTGAGACTGGAGGAACTACATTCATATATTTGGTCCCGGGTATGTTGATTATCATTTTAATTTTAAAAATTGTAAACTTTTGAAGCTTGAAAAATCCATGGGTCAAACATATCAGCTAAGGATGAAAGATCTTGTTCGAACTTTCACTAAAAACGATCTCGGTTTCTTGATGTTACGAGATGAAGCTTGCAAAATCCAGGGAGTGGATGAGGTTTGCATCAGTAACGATTGATCAAAAAGCTCTGTCTTGTAATCTTGCACACATTTGCTACGCGTGAATGTTAACCTACATGATTGATCATTCTTCGTAGACACAAAATGTTGGCAATTTAACAAAGATTGTAATTCCACGAGTTAATACACAAACTCAATATGAAAGGCCAGACACAGCGACGTATACAGAGTATCCACCCAGTAACAATTAAAACCCAACACAGCTTAAAATCATGCCATCAATACGAAGGATCTAGTCGGAATATAGAGGAATTAAAGACGCTGCCTAATCCTTGTTCGCCGCTAAATTTCAGCTATAATATCTGATCCAATATTCTCTTTAGAACATTCAAACTATTTGCTCGAAGTTATCGTAATATACTCTCATTTCTATGTCGAACTACTCTGTGTATATATTTCGAACCAAATTTTGTAAGATTGTCAATATTAAAATCAAGGTTATGTCTTGGCTATTCAATGTTAATGTATGCCACTGTTGTATAAGGTTGCGACGACCAACCTGTTCAACCACTTGAGCCAACACTCATGTAGACTAGGTTTCAACCCATGACGATGAACAGAAAACCACATTTGCATGCATCTCCTTCACACAAAACAACCCACGACCGGTTTCGTGCTGTTTGCACTCATCAGGTAGGGACAGTAGGATCAGGATCCGCATGCGCTTGAAACAGTGGTAAACAAGTTGCGCTTGTATGCCACTGTTGTATAAGGCTGGTACGACCAACTTGTTCAATCATATGAGCCCCACACTCGTGTAGACTTCGTTCGAACCTATGAGGATGAACAAAAAAAGCTCATTTGCATGCATTTCTAACACCCAAACACCCCTTAACCGGTTCAATGCGTACAAGCGCAACTTGTTTACTATCCTTCCACTGTTTCAAGCGCATGTCGATCCTGATCCTACAGTCCCTACCTGATAAGTGCAAACAGCACGAAACCGGTCGTGGTCGTAAAAGCGTCTGAGTCATTCGACGTATTGCGTATTATGATCACCATGCGCAAGCTCTAACGCCAAATGATGTAAGCGGTTTAGAAGCAAATAACTTTCTAGATCCATGGTGTCCACTATTGAGCAGCATAGTCTAGAACCCGTTGTCTATAAATGTTCATCATAAGAGGAAAACTACTCGGAGAAAAACGTCCAAATGTCTTCATTTCCATGCTTAGCAGATGAGAGTCGAGTTTACGAAACAAAATGGTCTCATTGATTTATTTAATAATCTTGTTTACACAAATTTATTGTCCAGAAATAACGCTATTTACTCGTTCTTCTCACGTTGATGGATGCGTTGGAAAGCTCAAATAACGGTAAGACATTCGGAGTCATGGCATCAAATTTTTTTATTCACATTAAAAAGTAACACCAGCCAACAAAACGGCTAGAAAATTCAATCAAAAATCGATTCATATCGCAAAGTGGACAAAAAGTAAAATAATAAACGACTTGGTTCCAAAAAGCGTTGAAAGAGCGGCAAAAAACGAATTTCAAATCAGACAGAGAGGCGCATTTATTTCGGAGCAAATTACGCGTATCACAGTTGCACATAGTCAACGAGGTATGTACCAATACTGCCAGGACGTATGCAGACGAGACTTGAGTTGTTGTTGGTGTTCGTTTGCTCAGATTCGACTGTGAATTCCGAACCAGCGTTCCAATTCATTCTGATCTGATCTCCCTTCAACTGATCCGCAGTAACAGACAGCTCGATCAGCTGGGTAACATGTATATCTCTGATCAAACAGTCCAAATCGACATGACACCCATGCGAGGATTCGTTCGCTTGAGCAATGTTCTCCAGCCGGATGAGAAGACGTTTGTTGCGAGAATTGTGATCACTTCTTGTCACCGGCCACGAAGTTAGACTCACAAGGTTGAGGTGATCGGGTATAGGACCTGTGAGAGCGCTCCAGCTCGGATTGACCTTTGTGGATATCGGCCCTTTCAGCATGTCTTTGAATAAAACGATTGGATATCTGACCATCCGGGTGGCGCGTTTTCGGTCGAACGCTTCAACGGTATCCAGATCGTCGAAGACGAATAAATGAGTACCGCCAACGGTGCCTAAAATTCGAAAAAATTAAACAGATAGATAGATAGATAGATAGATGGATAGATAGATAGATAGATAGACAGATAGATAGATAGATAGATAGATAGATAGATAGATAGATAGATAGATAGATAGATAGATAGATAGATACATAGGTAGATAGATAGATAGATAGATAGATAGTTAGATAGATAGATAGATAGATAGATAGATACTGAATGCTGCTTACCGTCTCTATTGACCTCGTCTTCCATCAGTGCTTCCTCCACGCCCAATGAATCGTCGACCAACAAGCGGCGGTAAATCATCAACTCCAACTGCCCACGGTTCAAACTGGTCCCACCTTCCGCACGGTCTGTGTAGATGCCCATCGCGAGTTTCTTGTACTGCCGGCTGAGTTCAGAACCATGCTCACTTTCACGACAACCTTTGAGTAGGATCCGATTCAACACCGGGTAATAGTTGGCCGCGATGCGATCAGAGAGTTGATCGAACTGTTCCGAGCGAAGTCTACGAATAAGACGACGGCCATCGGTGTCTGTGTAGAATTCCCCTGAATAAATACATTTCCACAGATTTATCACTGTTTCAAGCTCACTAAACGTCATTTTACTTTCTTTACGAAAAGGATGTAAACATCACAACCTTTATAAACAGGATCTCAACCAGCAATATTTGAACCAGATGTGATGTTTATTGTTATCAATTTTACCTGAATTGATAGTAGCGATTTGAATTTGTGCCTTCTTACCGCTGATTGGTGGTCATTCAGTCTGTTACCTCGTCTTCTTCCTTCATCAACATGTGCCAGTCGATATCGCGCCAACTGTTACACTACATGCCGTAACCAACGTTAAAGAATTACATATCGTTAAATAGCGGCTGACATTCTTAATTTCCCTAATCGTAGAAAGCTGTTTTTGCTCACACTGCTTTTAAAACATCTTCTCGAAACCCGAGTTCGTGATTTTCGGCGTCGGATGTTTTGGCGCCATCTGATTTTGTGTTTTGTCGGAAGGTAATGTTCCGTAAGTCACCCGAAAGCTTTTGATGAACACTCATCTCTGATTCGTTTTGCATCTCCATAATATGATCTTCTTCTGGTCAAGTTTCGAATCCCACCCTTGTGGTCAAACCCAGATCTGCCCCATTACCAGATGTAAAGTTGGTACCGAAATGGTTAGGAAAAAGCCGAGACAGGCTAGCACCCAAGATTGGTCCACAGGGCCTGATAATCATGGGAAATATATTCGATAATTTCAGGTGCCTAACCCAACTCCTACGCATATAAACATATCATCTGTTGTTCTGCATGATACACTCATCCATTGATGTTCTTACAGTAAGGTACCTTGAAAATAGTTTCAGTGATATATGCCGACGTACCTTCGTTACATGGCTTCAGCGCTTCAACTGGATCAGTCGTGTACCGGATGACAACCTCGGTGCTGTTGACCTTGAACTTATTCGGCATCGGTCGTACGAGCCAATCCACTTCAATTCGACCATCGGCAAATTGACGGGCCGTCAGCTGGATCCAGTCATCGTAGACGGCTTCAACTTTGTTCATACAATGACCTCGAGTTGTCTAGATTGAGAATAAAATCAATAATGGTGTTGTGATCACATCATCCGCACCTTAATCTCATCAAATGACAAAGAGAGTAGTAAATAGGGTTTTTGAAAAGACATACAAAACTCTAATACAGAATGACAAATTGATTCCAGCTAATTCGCACAAGAAGTTTACATCTTGCCACTTACTCTGTACAACCGACTTCTGTCTGTTTGCCGTCAGGAGGTAAGGATAGTAATAAGTGATTCGTGCGAATTCAGACAGAGGTAAAGCGTTAAACTACTGTTCCATTTTAGGTATCTCGAGCGCTTGACCAGTAATGATACTGTGATTTTGTGTATTTGAAAATTGTGGTTCTTTGTAAGAACCGTATTTAACAAGGTATTTGAAAATATTCGAGACCAATCGGGAGTGCATAATCATGAAAATAAAGTTTGCAATGAATCGGTTATAGCAAGTTTTTGGTAACGTTTCGCTTCTGAACACAGAAGCTTCGTCAGAACAAGGGTGTCGGTACGAACAGTGTTCAGGTTTAAATGGCATTTCCTTGACCAATCCTGAGTCATCTAAGCTAGACAGGCGAGATCAAGGCAGATTGATCACACCCTAATTGCTGTGTTCATCCCTAAATGTTTATTAAGTGTGCAGGTGCGAACAGCGTCTGCTGACACACTGCTTACGTAATCATTATGTGTGATTTTCGTTAAACTTTATCTCAACAATCTGGCGTTCGGTTGTGCAGCGGATAAAGATTAACCAAAAATAACACCTAACGATTACGTAAGCAGTGTTTCAGCAGACGCTGTTCGCACCTGCACACAACATAAACAATTAAGGGATTAGCGCATCATTTAGGGAGTGTGATCGATAGTCCTGATCTTGCCTGCCTATCTTAGCAAACTCAGGAATGGTCAAGAAAATGGTCAAGAAACCTGAACACAGTTCGTACCGACACCCTTGGCCTGACGAAGCTTCCGTGTTCAAAAGCGAAACGTTAACGTATTTAACAGTTGAAAAATGGGCACATGAGGGATATTACAAAATATCGCGTTTTATTTTATGGTTATATTTTTTAGATAGTCCGTTGCAACCCATGCAATATATTATTCATAATTTATTATAATGCGGAATATCACAGAATCGCTCTGGTTAATGGATATAAGTGTTTTAACCCATGCTGCGATAATCGGCATGGCTGCCGTTCAAATGACCTTCTTCGTTGAACGGTAATTTGCCTCAAAACTAATCAATCCAACGGTTCCAAAGGTTGTCACAGCCGGGGGTGGTAGTAGGAATTAGCCACCTACTATCTATAAAATGCTCCCACGTGACGTGCGTCTCAAATAGCCTCTGACAACCAAGTCTAACTCTCGGCCTGTCACGAGTGGCTTTCACAAGCCCGGCGGAACTGCTCTTACTGACAGGAGAAGGGGCAAAAGCGGGTGACTGGCGCCTTAAAACCAATTTGCTCCAGGCAGATGGATCTCGTCAGCTACTGGCAATCCATCTAGGGGAAGGAAAACCCTGACCCCAAACCCCCACTGCCTTGTGGGTCACCCGATTGCGGGAAAGACTTCGGGAGAAAACCCCGAGAAAAATCCGGAGAGAAGTCCCGTAGGTAGATAACTGGCGCACAGCGCGTTTATCTGCCAACTCCCTGCTGCCTTGTAGGTTGCACTTGGCTGTGCAAAGGCTAGAGAGGTGTACTCGAACAAACACCGAGTGGTGCTGGGGACATCACTTGTACACTACCCCCAAGAAACTTCATGATGATGTCTCAATGGGTTTGCGTACCGTCTACGGAGTTCGCAGGTGGGAACGAGACTGGATCACGATCTGCAACGATCTCGCCTCCGATCGACGTGCGTGGCTGGTGCGATCCGAGACATCAATGAAGCCGGCTAATCCACCCGTGGAGCCAGCCGCACAAAAGTAAA
>JACCGJ010017490.1:0-35125 GCA_013407085.1 Atriophallophorus winterbourni
ATTTTCAAATGAAATATGAAAGCGCAAATTTAGATTGTCGTATAACAGCAACAAACTTCAATTGACGCCGATAATTTAACGATCAAAGACGGCAACTGAACCCCACTGGTATGAACCCTACATCAAGGAGGTGCCGCGCGAAGTAATTAGATTGATTTTATCTACAAAATTGAAATCTATTTGAGGCACATGATGCGTGCGATGCCAAGATTGTTATGCAGTTCAATAATACGAGTGCTGCAGCTTCTGTCTTAGACACTTAAACGCCTGCATTCACACTTTATGTGAAGAGTCAATTTGTTTAAGGCAACGAAAGCGCGGAGTTCAAAATTGTTACCGTTGCAATGAAGATAAATTTGTCAGGCAACAGTATATTTTATTTATTTTATTTTCGGGAAACCGCTGAATTAAATATGATATCGATCACGGAAGTCACAATGAGGGGAAGAGATGTAAAAAGGTAGACTTGACTATGGACAGCGACGATCAGATATATATCGGAAGTATATTTTCTTTGAAATGTTGAGAATATTCAGCGATCCAGTACAGACATTCAATGACATGTCATGTTAAATCGAAAAATATCACTTTTTCAAGGGCTTTATTATGTGACAGGTTATTACAGAAACATGTTGCACAAATTCGTGATATCAATCTGACTCGTGAGCTCATCATCAATTGTGCCAACATTACTTTGTTGTAATTTGATTGCGCTTGGATCTGTTCTCTATCTAACGTCAGCTCTTGCTGTATTCTCTTACCTATTACTAACCATTTGTATACACCAATCAACCAATTTTCGTCTTCCTCCAAAAATAGTGCAAAAGCAAGTGATTTAATGTATGAAGTGAGACTGTACACAAGTTGAAATTGTGAGCACATACGTTGAACAGGCAACAAATGTCAGAATCGCACTTTTATTAACGTTATCGCACGCCCGGTTATGCAGAGGTTATGTAGAGACCCTGTTTACGCTTTAAAGCAATGGTGTCCCAGTGACAAGATGGCATCTGAGTTAGAGGGTTCTGAGAGTTCGCAGTTAATTTTCCAGTGATTATGTGTACACATTTTATCCATGGTGGTGGATAATCCGGGTTTTGCAGAGTATCCCAAAGTGGCTTCACGAACCATTCACACATCCTAATTACTAGACCACTGTTGTGCTGAATGTATGATGATGAAACATTGATTTTTCTACTGTCATGCGCAATATTATCTACAAGTGCTGATGGCCTGAACCGCAAGGCTTTCCGTGAAGCGTAATAAGTAAAATATCCGTTGTTTGTAGATGATGGTTGTCTAATTTGCCGTATGAACAATACATTTCTAGGTAATTCAAGGTAATTCAAGATTTTTAATGGTCTGAAAAGCAACAAGCTTAACAACAATCATATGTTGTTAAAAATTGAAATGTAAGTGTTTAAACAAGATAAGGAATTAGATTAAACATTATATACGTGTTCGGGAAACTAATAATTAAATAAACATTCATTTAATTTCGTTTTAAATTCATGCAAGCTAGTGGAGTAAGCAACGGTAGAAGGTAAATTATTCCAAGTAAAACAGACACGGACAGAATAAAATACGGTCTACAGTTCAGGCGTGAATGGGGTACCACCAGTACATTCATGGGTCCGATAATTTATCGTATCCCTTCTCGTGAATAATTTCTGTTAGGGGTGGTTCGGGGTATGGAATGTTTTGTAAAGTAAGATAAGGTCTTCTCTGATTAGTCGATAGGAAAAGTCGAACAGATTCTGTTGAGCTATCCTTCCTTTATAAGGTTTATTTCTGATACATCAATGTTTACATTTTACATATGAAACATAGCCTAATAAGTCCAAGTGATTGATTGATTGATCAGCTGGACATTGGTACTTTCACCTCTCCAAGTCTGCAGTATATGTAACAATCGGAAACTGTCATTTTGAAATCACACTTTATTCGAAGATTTAATTTGTTTACGACGCGAAAGCACGGAGTTCAAAACTCAATGCGTGCGTATTGCATTCTTTCCTTCATAGAAACATTTTTAAATATCCCAAAGGTCAGATTTAGGTACAGCAGACGTGCAACGGTACATATTAGTACTTGTCACTTTTCTAACGAACAGAAGTTCAGACAAAGCTTTCATATCTGTTATCCGACCCGAAGGCAGATTGCTCAACCTTTCTCAAACACCCGTGGCCATTTCTGCAAAAGCACTCTCAAACTAACTTGCTTTACCCGATAAAATCGGAAATAAAACTTATAGCTTATATGGTCTATACGGCACATAACAGATCCATCGGGTTAGCTGTCCATAATACCAAGAGCAAAAAATGTATTATCCTAATCGCGAGATTTAGAGGCCTAAACATTCTATTAAAAGAATAATTATGAAATAAAAATCTCAAAGACCTATTTAATATCGCATGTTGCGAAGGAAACTATATGCAAATATAAGACCACGCACTAAGGAGAAACGCTGCTCCCGTAGTGAACGAATAGTAGATATTTGAGCAGAATATGCTATGCTCGGTCTGCTCAGGACTGGTCAACAATTTATTTTAATCATTCTTTTTAACTGCTTAATCTCGTTGCATTAGGATTCAGTTACAATTTCAAATCTTAAACCAAGTGTTTCTGAAATATTTGTTATAGTTAGATTGTTCTACACTTATTCTTCATAATATAGATGACCGAATAGTTTTTGTAGCAAAATGTGAAGTTAGGAAATAAGTGGATGTACTAGGGAAATTTGTGTAAAATTAACCATTCCATTGTATTATATTTGAAAAATGCCATTATTGCTGCAACACAACGTGTATTCAAAAATTATCGCCAGCATCAATGCTAGTTATGTTCCTGTTTACAACTAAAACAGGTGACCCCATTGCTACAACACCCTGCGTTGCTAACGCGCTATCCCAGACTTGGTCGCATGAGAATACGGCACACCGACCATGGTGACTCATGGGACGCCCTTAGATTGGATCACCTCTGATTTACGGTCACAATTGTTTCCCACTGGGGAAAATTTCATTCCCACCCGATTGATATCGACCGAGTATTGTAACACGAAATTTATTTGACCGCGCACACATTGGTGGGAAATCTGTGAATATTCATTTTTTTATTTTGAATGAAATATGAAACAAATGTTCCAGCCACGTTGAAGTTTACGTGATGTGCATTACGCTTGCCCGTTCGGATATCAAACAGTTTGGAAACGGGGTGTAAACGCGATTTTTAGGTTCATTGGCATCATGGGGACAAGCAGTCAGTTTATCGATCAGCTAATTCGATTTTCTTTGGGAGCTGCACAGAAGATTGTCATGCAGATACGATATAAGTTTTGACTGCAGTTTGAGTGTTGAGAGACCCAGAGATATGATCACCTTTATATGCATCTACGGTTGATCTGACACATGAATGCTTGATACTCCGTTTCTTCCATTAACGCGCGTCCGACTGTCCTAAATGATTTCTTATTACCGAAAAACGAGTAAAATGTACAAGAAATCGATATAGTAAAATGTGAATAATTTCCCAACAACTCATTTGCATGCATCTCCATCACACACACACACGCACCCCTCACGACCGGTTTCGTGCTGTTTGCACTCATCAGGTAGGGACAGTGGGATCAGGATCCGCATACGCTTGAAACAGTGCGACTTGTTTCCCAACAACCCTTTCATCAAAGATTATTTGCTTGCTAAGAACCGCTGAACACAACTGAGGTTCACAGTGTGGGAATCTTACAACCTGTGAATTTCTTTGCAGCAAAGCTCAGGCATAAATAGTCATTTTCATAATCAGACTTATCGAAAAATGCCAGCAGCAGGCAGCAAGTGGCTCTTTATACGAAAGCGCGTGGCCCGCATAGCAGAACTGACTGCGTAATATAATTCAAGTCACAAGTTAGTAATAGATCGATTTTAGAGTCAATATACACACGAACTTTTAAATACCGTGGAAGATTCATGTGGGTTTCACGTTATCGAAAATCAATTAAGCCAATATTCTATCGAGTTTGAAATGAAACCGAATCCAAACGAAACACGGCACTCTGTTTCTGCCTAATTCATATCCAGAAAAACGCGCTGTTCCATCCTTAAAGATAGTAAACGATCATTCCATAATGATTTTTGAGGATTGAGCATTCTCGACCGATTCGAAAGCATCTTAACACCGACCGACTGCTTGTCTCATTGAAATATACTCAACTGTGTGAAAGCGGTAATTGTAAGTGAAAATGAATCCCGACATTCGAACTCCAATTATTCACCAACGATATTGGTTGCATGCGTATGTGAACAAAGACGTATTAAGCAGTTTCCACTCGCTGGTATCATTCAACCCCTGTTCATGAAAAGTCGGACCAGAGTTCGATTACCAAGAATCTCTATTGGATGCTTGCATCGTGGTTTCTGTGAGGCAGCATTGATCATTTCTCGATTTCGCATAAAAATAACGAAATATGCATAGGATTAATATTACACCAGCCGTCGGATAATGCTAAACTGTATGTGATTCCTGAACGAATCCACACGCGACACTTTCATAACGGAATGGCATAAACATCCATAAAATCTCGCACTTTTATGAGTATTTGACCACAGGTGGAAAAAACACTTTGAACGACGAAAAGATGACTAATCCGGCAAACGTGCGTTCGTTACACATTCATGTGCAGATGAAAGAAAGAATCATTCCGAAATTTGGAATACACGGTCTGATCGATCAATACTTCAATGATTCATCCGTGCTCGCATCAATCTATTGATTTTACACAATGGCCACGTGCTTATACATTCTAAAGCGTGGATAACTTTCATTGAATTACAGAGCTTTTTCCAGAAAGGATTCCATTCGAAAAGGCCGAAGTCGATTGGAAAAATGGAAAGGAAAAAGGTTAACGTTGGGTGAGTTAAAAAAACTTTATTTTCATTGTGAACGATAAGTTGGCCATCTAAAAATATTACGTTTTTGAAGAAATGTTAATTGTGCTTAAATGTTTAATCAAAATTGTTTATCTAAAGATTATCTAGATTGGAAATGAATGAAATTGGATTTAGAATGAATCTCAAGATTCAAGATTTATGGTTGAAAAAGCAATTAACTTTGCAATAACCACAGGGTGGAAATATAGGTACAAATGTATATATATATATATATATATATATATAATCAAAATCAATGGGACGATGATAGCTAATTAATAGTTAGGGGCAAAATTCGGATTAGCTCTCATATAATCGTCAAGTTTTGATTTGAATATAGATAAACTGTTTGAGCTTACTAAATCGGAAGGTAGGGAATTCCAAGCAAAGCACACACGTACGGAATAAAAATACCTGCGGCAGTTTCGTTTGGAATGTGGTATTTCCAACTTGCAACCATGGCGACGGCTGTTGCTTTAAGTTCGAAGGTGGAATAATATATCCAGGGGGTGGGAAACAGTAGTGAGTATTTTGTATGCGAGGATGAGATCACCTCGCATTCTCCTTTGTGCAAGTGTCCTCATTTCCAGTCGTCTGAGTCGCCCGGCGAATGGCATACTTTCGAGACCAATGACAAGCTTAGAAGCTCTCCGGTATATGCGATCCAGGAGTAAGATGTCTTTTTGAAGCCATGGCGAGATAATGGTATAACGTTAAAAATATCGACCAATATATCCGGAACACGAAACAACAGCCTCCTCTCAGCTCGAATACTAGTGTTAAATGTAAAATACAAGCTAGTTTTCGCCCTCTCGAATCGATGCTGATCAAGGTTGATCATCAAATGCACACACAAACTCCGTTTTACACACAATTTATGTGCTACTATTTTCACAGTAGCGAGCAGTACTCGGTTGATCGGTGTCGATAGTCGTGGCGTGATCCGCATTCAGTGATCGAATAGCTGAACTCGTTGTTAATCAGTTTGAAGATGACGCTTCTAAATTTTTTGGTCAATGACATGTTTTTTCTCCATCACACATGGCCAATATTCAACGTGATTGTACCTCAAGTACGACCTGCCCAAAGATCAGTTAGATCATTCGAAACACGACCGTTTATCATTCTACATACATGATACAATCAGCTTTAGTGACAGTAATAGTGGATTGAAAATGCTCTGATGACTGGCTATGGACATCACTTTCGCATTTACTCGGCATTATCTACGATACATTCAAGATGCTCGGTAGATGAAAAGCAATCAGCCAGTGTTCGTATCTTGTATGATGATTAGTCCATGTTTCGCATCCGTACAGAAAGACATTCAGAAAGCTTGCATTTTTGAGCTTTCACCGATTCACCACTATTGCTCAAAATAGGAATTATCACAGTCAGAGAACATTCTTCCATTGCTCTTCAATAAGCGCCTCGAACGCTCGGTCTGAAATCACTTTGTGATTTTGTACTTGAACATCGTGGTTCCTTGTAAGAACCCCATACGAAAGTGGCATACAAATTTAACTTTGTTTACCGCTTCTCCACTGTTTCAAGGCTCACTGAACCTGATCTTACTGTCTCCACCTGACGATGGCAAGCAGCCAGAAACCGATTGTGGATTGTAAGGGCTGGGGATGTGAGCACCACAATATGTTGACTGATAACACAAAACTTGTGGCACAATATTTACATATTTATATTTCTATAAAGAAAGTAATAATTTTATGATAGTTTACTTGCTGAGCGAAAAGGTATAATAATCTATGACGGGATTTCATTGTCCTATCTAGCATTAGTCACGACTGAGTAGTTCATCGCTTCATCAATATCAGCACCAGATAGTAGAGAGCTAAAATCTTTTTTGAAACAAGTATAACCGGTTCTTACATTTTGCTGAAAAACTGCCGTTAAGAGACGTTCGACTTAAGTTTAAGGGTGACACATCTGAACGTTTGATTTCCTCGTATGCTTCGATAGCAATATTGTAATCTGCAACTCTTTGAATATCGACACTAAGTTCGACGAACCATAAGGCAACGTGTTTTTTCTATTGTGAAATAATTCGACCTAAAAATCGTTAATATGAAGCGAGCTTGTGCTCGCCTCTGACAATGAAGGCCAGCTTCTGGTCTGCACGAGTGGCTCCCCGAGCCCGGCGAAATTGCTTTTACCAACAAAAGAAGGGGTGAGGGCCAGTGACTGGCGCCTGAAAACCAGTTTGCTTCGGGCAGAAGTAGCTCGTTTGCCTGGGAGGGCAT
The DNA here is from genome assembly GCA_013407085.1 of Atriophallophorus winterbourni. Taxonomy (NCBI): domain Eukaryota; kingdom Metazoa; phylum Platyhelminthes; class Trematoda; order Plagiorchiida; family Microphallidae; genus Atriophallophorus; species Atriophallophorus winterbourni. Next base: position 7,187 of record JACCGJ010017490.1, read on the forward strand.
TTCATCTGAGGGAAGAAAAACCCTGATTTTAAACCTTCGCTGCCTCGGGGGATACCCGATAGCGGGAATGGCTTCCGGAGAAAACCCTGAGGGGAAACCTGGAACAGAGTCTGGTAGACGGTTAATTGGTGCACACCACCTCTTTCTGGCAACTCCCTGCTGCCTTGCAGGTCTCACTCGGTTGTACAAAGGCCAGAGAAGCTGACTCGAACAAACGCCGAGTGGTGCTGGGGACTCCGCTTTGTACCCAAATTCCCAAGAATCTTCATTGAAGCCTACTCATCCTCCAGGAGGAGATGGTCGCACTCGAGTACAAGCTCGTGCTAGTAATTACATAAACAATTATTCACAACCTATCCCGGTAGTAAAACGACTCCAAGTTTAATGTTAACCATACTATGCCGATATTTCAAACCAAAACTTTTATCGATTTCTTTAATGCATGCAGCATTTAACCAATTACCATTTTGCCGATGATGCTCTTTAATAAATAAGAATATTCACAATGAGATAGAAGCATTGGTTTCTTCTATACATATGTCATGTTTGTAGCTAGGAATCTTAAGAAGATGATTTCTTACGAGATTTTCAATATTCGAAATTTCAAGCGAAATTCGTGCGTCATAATTTTGAGGTATGGCCAGCCATATAAGAAAATTTATATTTTCCTAGAAAATACTGCAACACAACGTCAGTTTGACGGAAAATTGAGACACAAATACTTGCTTCCAGGTTATTTGGTAGTTGGCATGACATTTGTGTTAAACCAGTGCAAGTTGATTATCGCCCAAGTACAAAACACGAGACAAAGAAGTTGCACTTGTATGCCACCGTTAAATCACGTGCACAATCACATGTTTATAGGGTTTAAATCCATGATCACGAACAAAATGCTCATTTGCATGCATTCCCATCACACACACACACCACGATTGTTTTTGTGCTGTTTGCGCTTACCAGGTAGGAAGTGTAAAATCAGGATACGCATGCGTTTGAAGCAGTGGGATAATGGTAAACAAGTTACGACTATATGCCACTGTTGTATAAGGTTGGTACGACCATTGCTCGGCGTTGTGAATCTACGGTTTCTTTATTAACAATTTCTATTGGGGATACCAATTGACCAACTAGACAATATGCTAGGTTGTCTCCGTTTATTTCTAAATTAATTTCGGGTATAAATTGCGGAATTATTTATTACTATTCCAATTTACTCCAAGTTCTAGCCTTTTGTGGAACAGCTACCTGCACTCGCCACTGTCTGTTTGCTAATCCGCTAACTGCCATATACTTTGGTTTGAGTACACGAAATGACAAGGGTTTCTCACGAAATTCAATGTGAATAATTCATTGTAAATAATGTGTTTTAAAACTACCAATTATGTAATAAAAGTATCAATGTTGAAAGATGGTAACCGCATATCTTTCGCTTGATCAGACAGACGAAAATCAAATTAGTGGTCATTAATAACGCGGAACTTTTCAGAATCCTCTAACTCGTAAACTATGGAACTGTTTGAACTCCAACATCGAACAAATTTTACTGACCATCAGAAAATAGAACATGCTTTCATTGAAGTTCCCAATACATTCGCCGTTCACTCTAAATTATTATCGGAATGCTATACAAGTACCCAAATGACGTTGAAATTCTCCTAATATATAGACTTTGCTTGCAGATAATTCATGGTTTGATTTGACAATAACATCAGTGCAATTAGGACCAAATCTCACTCTCACTCATGCTTCGAACTCAATCAATGCATAATTAATAATATCAACCCCATTCTGATTTTTCCAACCCCCCTTGTCAATTACGACTCAATTACCCTCGAGATGAAGCTTTTTCAACACAAACTTCGCTCACCCACGAATCACACAAGAGATGGTAAATCGATGAAGACATTTTCCACACGAAACACATGCCAACCTTACATAGCCCATTTACGTAACCTTAACAATGTCCTCTGTGCCGGTTGTCACTTCCATTTGATTTGTCACTCAAATTCGTGTCAACTTTTCCTCATTTAGGTTCTAATCACGTTGCACTCGTTTGATCGGCATTTACGAGTTACATGTTATGCAACTGCGTCTGTCCATTTGTTGCTCTTTTAGAAAATCCGGTCAATCGATACGTTCTCGTGCGATCGTTCCTTCCAAACCCGAATTCTTATGCGTTTGCGATTGATGTTTTCAGACTTTTAGAGATTTCATTCCCTTGTGTTGTGCCAAGGTGGGGGGAGATATTCTGCATTTTATTTGAAAGCATATTATTATCAATATCTGTCAGTAAACTTTACACCTATTCGATAGCAGTGTACAATAGTTAAACAATGAAGCATCAACAGACATTCGTATAGATTTTGAATGCTACATCATTGGACACCAATTCAACATTACATTTGATTCATTCAACATAGTGGTAGAGAGTAAAACGAGGTGAACTAAAGTTAGACTTGAATGTCACCGATAAATTAGTTCACACGACGAACCCAGATGTTCAAATGAAGCATCACAGAGTGATTCTAAGTCATGCATTCATTACGCTCAAAACGCTCCATGTATTATGTGTTACGTGCGAAGATGTGAGCACCTCATAAATGAGTTACAATAGTTTGCAATGTATGAACGTAAATGAGATGTCTAAGATGGTTTCTATTTAGAGGTAGACATTTGACTCCCGCATTTGGTTAGAAATTAGAGTTGGCTGTTGGTTCGGAGACTGTAATCTGTCTAGGCGTTTAAAACGTACACTTTTTCCAGGTTTAATTCAAATGTTCTATGGGATATCCTGCAGAGTTGAGCTGTTGGCACAGACACATTGCTAAAATTTTATACACACTGGTCTTATCGAACCTGATTACCGAAATCTAAATTGTAATGTAGTAATTGTTTTGTGTCGTTTTTATACGTTTGTCATTGATATTTCAGCAACTCAGAGACGGACGAATTTTCAGAGGAATCACACCGAGCTTTCGAGTTCAATCCAACGCCATGTGAAGGACTAATGATACTTCGAAATCAACTTCAATTACCCCAGGAATGTTTCCATCGAAACTCGCTAGATGTTCGGAAGCTGAATGCAACGTGCACATCAATTGACCAATCACAGACACTTATTTTGCCGGTCCATGCGAGTATGCTTGATAGAAGTTCGATGCATTGTTTTCAGGTAATAACTTGTTTCAATCAGACGGTCATTCAAATTGTTCCAAGTCCCGAATCAAACGCATTTGTTGTATGACTAAGTTTAATGTATATAATTGAAGAATGATCATTCAATCCTCACTTGGCACTCAACAAAGATCATGTTAAATTTCCTTTTGACTACACATGGAAAAACTCAAATATTTCCTATACACGAAACATCAAACGATAACCAGCACAATAGTGGATCGCATTAAATATTGATCGTTTGATGTGAAGTTCCATGCGTTTTATTAACTGTAGCTGGAATTTCATGTTGATGGCAATTAGAAGTTTTTAACGATTTTAACCAATCAAGAAACCGGAACACATTCGATTGGGGTTTTTCAGGTCGCTTAATGACAGAGATACATAGTTTATGAAATTTACAATCAAGCGCATACAAACTAAGATAGGTCTAAGCACTTTACTGGAGATAAATTACAGTTTAATTCTGAGGAACATATCACTGTAACGCGGCCTACAAAGCTGGATGATTACGGTAGCATAGATCTATCTGAACTCAGTCGTAGTGTGCAAGAATCCCAGTTAACCAAATGACAAATTCAACCGAAAATTGAAGATTGATCTTTGCATTTTGACATTGTAAACCAACAGGACCAAATCAATTTCGTCAATATGTTCTAGTGTAACGCGCGATAAATACTCAACGAATCAAGTTCTTGAGAATAGATTAGTTTTAATAGTTCGCTAATTGTAAAAAATAATCAGCAATGTATTCATAGCACACACTGTCAGAGATGGAATATATTTGCATCTACCAGTAACTATCGACCGGATAATCAACACCGGAACCTGATTCCTGCTTCTGTGCTTGTGTGTGTGTGGTGGGGACTGATCGATCAATAATGTTATGCACTAAAAAAAACAATTTGGAGGCAGATATGATTCTGCATTCAGGTAATCATGTGACTGTAGAATTTTCTAATTGTTTAGACTAACTGACCAGAAATCAAAAAATGTTTTAGAGTAGCAAAATAATTATTATAATAGTAACAGGAAAGCATCTGACTTTCATTCGATAAAATGAGGAGAGGATGATTAACAGTTTCCGGCTGAAGGAATCCTGTCAAAATCATTTCGAGGATGAAATATGCATCCGCATTGATCTTATATAGCGCAATGAAAATTATCAAGTTTGGAAAACAACAATGAAATATTACTCAAAGGGATGTGAGCAACACGTCACTTTGGTCACCCAGGAGCGCATTGAGTGCTTGACCGTGAATCACGATGTGATTAAGTGTTTGAACATCGTGGTTCTTTGTAAGAACCCTATTCAACAGTGGCATTCAAGTATAACTTTGTATACTCAAAGGGGTTTGCACGATTATGTGGAATATTTATGATCATTCGTACAAGAAAACGAACAATCGAATAGTCTTGTCGAGGATATATACACCCGAACACATGCTTAACTCCAGAAGAAATATGTTGATGCCAATAATTTGATTGAAAATATGAGAGCGATCTCAGCGATTTGAATCGTTGTCATCACAAACTAATGTTAATATCCATGCGTTGCTTGTGTAGTCGCAATTTGCATAGGCGAAATGTATTGCTTAGAAAATGCAAAGTAATTCAACGTTTGTAATGGTCTAACAAGCACTAAGCTTAACGAAACTGTAGTATGATAAAATTTAAAATGTAAATGTATAAAACAAGATAAACAATCAGATTAAACTGCATGTAAGTGGTTGGTAAATGAATAATTCAATGAAAGTCGTCTAAGTTTGTTTCAATTTCATGCAAGCTAGTTGAGTGATGAACGGTTGAAGGTTAAATGTTCCAAGTAAAACAAACACGAACAGAATCAAAATACCTTCTACAGTTTAGGTAGGAATGGGGTACCATCAACGTATAGGCCTGGGTTCGATAATGCCTCGTATCCATTTGTGGTATGGAATATTTTTTTAAATAGCATAAAGTCTATTATGATTCGTCGGTAGAGCAAGATGAATAGGTTCAGGTGAGCTCCCTTTTCTTCTAAAGGCTTGTTAAGGCGCTAAGAACTATTTTTATGGAGTGATGGTAGATTTGCAAATAATGTCTGCTTCTTTCTTGAGCCACGGTGACCATAATTGCACAACGTATGTACAAGCATAAAGAATATTTATTACCGTTTGATTGAACATCAAAATCTAAATTTATGTTTTTATCGAGACGAACATTTGAAGGGTCTCAACAAACGAATCGAACAGGTTTCATGATTGTTCCTTCTGACTTGTGATCCATCTATCCGAGAGTAACAAAATTTCATATTTAACTTACTACTACCATTTTGACAGTAGCACATTGTTTTTAGATAACTTCAAATTTACCGGTCGATATGCATGGAATTCCAATTGAGTCGATGGCCAATCAACAAGCGAATGCGGTACAAATACAAAAACTCGAAAGCTACGTGTCTCATATATACGAATGTCCGAATCTACTGGAACGGGTTCGATGGATGCATTTGTAAGTTCACAAATGAATCTACATATTCATGTGATCATATAAACATAGAAGTTTTGAGTATTCGCTTTGCATTAGTTGCACAATAACGATTGCCGAATATGTAATAATTGCAAATTATATCTTACGGCGATATACTATGTGGTTCACATTACACGTAATTAGATATAGACATGTTCAAGTCAAGTTTGGCTAATTATTATTAGACCTTTTCCAGATGGACCAATATCTTGATTGAATAATCAATACCTGAATATGTTTGACTCGCTGTGATCAGATATATCATCAGTTGCGGTTTTCCCAATATCTGTGTTTGTAAAGGCAAATCATATTCGTCATATTTGAAACGGTGGACTAAACATAAAGTGGCCGGTAACGTACGAATCCGATACTTGGGAAACCTGCGGAGTATCGACCGTTGTTACAAAATAACTATTATTGACAAGTCTTGACTGTTCACGCAGATCCTTACTTTTCGATGTCATGATTATAGTGAATAACCGCAGTTAGCCTCAAAACTTGCATAGCGCCCAGACAGAAATAAGAACAAATTCATAATAATGTAATGCCACACATAGACCAGTTGATATTCACTGCAAGCTAAAAAAACAAATACAGTCAAATCCTTTTGAAACCAAAATATACGCTCAATTTCGAATATATATTTTTCGATAACTGGGAGCGGTTAACAATAGTTTCAAAAAGAACATTTCCATAGAAAACAGACATCTCACGTAGGATGTTATCATGAATGAAGTTTCAGGCAATAAGGTCCTGAAAATACGTCACAGCATACCAAGAAGCATGAGAGCACTCGTTTATATGACCTCACTATACAAATAGTACTTACCTAGTGACGGTTTTCAGCATGGAACCAGTGACCGTTGAAAATTTGAGCAATGACCTTTTAATGATCAATAGCGCCTCGTGTAATTGTTGTAGATACTTGTAGAGAAAATAAATGAGTAGTCACCATATTTTGAAAACGCGCATCTGGATTTTGATTGATGTTATAAAAACGGACGGATCGCATACAATCAATAGAATTCGCGCTGATGCATCCGAATTCCCTATCGGTGCTGCAGTATTAGGTATTGATAGCCTTGCGCTGAGTTGAATGAGCGGATACGCAGCTTCGCCTGCCATCGGACAGTCCAGGATCGAACCCTGCAACAGCTTGATTTGTGAGAAATGTGCTTAAAGTAGATAGTCCAAAAACCCAATTTGGATACCAACAAAAGTTGGAAAAATTACTCCGACATGAAGAAGAAGAAGAGGGCAGAATGAAATTTATTCGTGTACACGCATTTTCGGGTCAAAATACGGTCCGGGTGCCCAGGCCTAGCAATACAGACTAGCGTCCTTTCCATTTGGTACAATCACGTGATCTATGCAGCTTCCCGCTAAATAAACTATTACTATTACTATTAATACTATTATGTTTGTTACACTACGAACAATTTACTTTCTACGCTTATCCAATCAACCAGCTTGAATGAAAATAAAACTAAATTGGACGAGTTTAATCCAACCAGTCGTTTCTTAGTCCTTATAATCTAATCAATCGGATTTTATTTTTCTCACATCTTAATTATTAACATCGTATGGCTGTGTTTGATTGTAGTGCTCATCCGAACATTAGAAATCCGTAAATTACCTTTATTGATTATGAACACATTACTATTACCACATGAAACAGAAAATTATTCCATGCTTATTTTCATCCTACGTTTTTGCAGCAAAAATCGATTTTCTACATATATAGTTTTTGGAATCACTTGCAGTAAGGTAATATTTCGTACTGCGGAACATTTAAGTGGTTTTGTTCTGGCCGATTCTAAAACAGTTTGTGCTTAAATCATGTATACTTCGTATTAATGAATGTAGTTTGAGCTTGGATGTTCAGTATCCAAAATGATTTATTTGAAAGTCGCACACGGATAACATTCAATAGATAATATTATTCCATCCAACAAAATATTACACTTCAATACCAGCTTTAATTTTTTGCCATCGATTGTGGTTTAAATATGAATGCTATTGTGTTGTTAATACCCTCAATGGTCGCTATGTATTTAACGTTTCAAAGCATGAAATGTGACACCGCTCATTGGGCTATTATTATCCAAGCAAACATGCAGTTCACATCGAATTACATTTCTAGTCTAATACTATGTTCATCACCATGCAAATGGCTTTGACTTTAAAACAACTGCTAATAATTATTTTGACACATGCAATGCCTCAGACATAAACTATCGAGCGCATATATTACTTTCTGAAGAAAATGTTGACTCAAAATCTAGAAGGAATGTTTCTAAATATATTTTGGAGCTCACATTCCCATCCCTTACACACCACTACCGGTTTCTGGCTGTTTGCTGTCATCAGGTGAAGGCAGTAAAATCAGGTTCATTGAGCAATGAAACAGTGGTATAGTGGTAAACAGAAGGTATACTTGTATGCCACGGTTAAGTATGATTCTTACAAATAACCACGATGTTCAAATGCAGAATCACAAAGTGATTCTTGGTCAAGCACTCAAGGTGCTTATAAACGACCGATATGTTTTGATGCTCTCATCTCCATCCCTTACACACCACTACTACTTCTAAGTTTAAAGAGTTGAAAATATTTGGTATTTTTCATCTCTGTAACCTAACGACGAGGCAAAAACGCACATTAGCTGATACGACCTCACCGACGTGATATTGAGATGCGAGTTGAGATCTGCTAATGCCCAATAGATTCCCAGTTCTATATTAGAAAACATAGCAAGTGATGTGTCATAATGAATCGCATGTGTATTTATAGTGTTCTACACGTATCCGTTTCATATACTTCAAGTAAAACCTTAATTTTGCAACCAATCATTCGCCACGTGGTAGTTTAGCTTAAGCATTTGATGGTGATGATGATAAGGTGAGTTAATAGCCATTGATTTGTGCTCCCAAATGCTCAAAATCGATATCTCGTGAAGAGTGAATCACATTTGATCCAATAAACGCCCTTGTAATGACCGGGTTTTCTACTGCGTTCACACAAGTTGTAAACCAATGGTCTTTGGTTAACTGTTTTATAAATCCTGCTACAAAGTTCAACTGTGCTGGTCTTTCCTTTCACATAATCGTTATTTGTGGAAACGTAAGCAACGAGACAGCTCATTTATTGTTTGATCTGAAACAACCTGATTTCAAACGGAATATACTGTAGCGGACGGATGTGATATCAGCAAGTCAATCAAGGACGAATTACGTTCCTTGTTCTTACGTCTATTAGATTGTCTACACAGGCTTCAGGACACACAATGCTACAATATTTACAATAATTCAAACCGTCTTGATCTGATAGGCTGCACCCTAAAACAGCTCAAACTCGTTATTTCGTTCCACTCAAGCATGAACGGCTCAGTCCATTTTAACGGTTTCAGCTCAGAAATCTTTAAAATTCGCGTAAACAAGGGTGTGTTCCAGATCCCACGCGGTTCGGCATTTTCTTTGCTTTGCTTTGGAAGCACGCTTTTAGGACGAGGACAGAAGGCATTTACCTACGCACGCGAAGTGGTGGTAAGCTTTTCAACCTGAACCAGTTGAGACCACGAACCAAAGTACGGGATGTGCTAATCCGTGACCTGCTGAAGTGCTTTCGAAAACTGGTCTACAGAGCATGTTCACCCTATTACGACAGCGCCGCATGCGGTGGCTTAGTCATGTCTACAGAATGGAATATGGTCGTATTCCGAAAGGTCTACTCTATGGTGATTTGCAATTAGGAAGTTCACCATTGGGCAGACCGCACTCGCGGTATGAAGAAGTTTGCGAAAGAGATAAGAAAGCTCTTGGCATTGACCCTGCGAGTTGGGAAGAACTTGCTGTTGACCGCTCACATTGGAGGCATTGTGTAAAGCGTTGTCTGCAAGCGGGGGAGGAGCAGATAGAGCTCTTGGCTGCTGAACGCAGATCACGCCGCCGGCGTGCAACTGACGCCCTACAACCGAGTTCTAACAATCGTTGCAAGCTCTGCGGGATAGATGTTTCCTCGGAATCGAACTGTTCTGTCATGAAAATTCATGCGATTTTGATGTACATCCATGGTCGACGTCGACCGAAAGATGCCAACTACAACAACAACATCATCACCGATGATAACTCATCCAACGCTAATTAGATTTGCCAACGGAACCAACAACACTGGATAACTCCTATTGTTGAAACGCGTTTATTATGCCCATGACAAATGAAAAACTGATGCTCATCTTTTACGGGCGAATCAAGTGGCCACAACCGTCGACACAACATGCGTGCACAGGTTGTCACTTCGATGTGATTTGTCATTTGATTTCGTGCCAACCGGCACGCTTCAAGTCTTCAACACGCAGCGCTACTTCGACCAACCTTGACAAATTGCATATTGTTCGATAGCGAATTACGTTGACCATCTTCTAATACTTCCGAAGATGTTGTCGCTCGAACCGTTCGAATGCAATCTTTCTGAAACCCGAATGATTAAGGATTCGCGTTTGTCTTCGTTGACCGTTTTGGCATTTTTGCTCTTGCATTGTGCCGGAAGGGTTTGTTCTGCATATCACTCAAAAACTCGTGTTTCGCACTCAGCGAAAGCACTTCACACAGTATAGTTCGCCCATTTGACGCTCAGGACATTGTAACGCCAAGGTGGTTAGAACTACTGCGTAATTCAAGTATAAGACATTGTATGAATCACAAGGAATTCTATTAGGTTTAGCTTAACTTTGTAGATCTTCCATGTTGATAAAAGCCAATTCGTTGTATTTTCTGGGATTTAAAAATATGCCAAGAGAAGAGGAACGTTGTTTGTAAACATTGAATATAACCCAGTATTACAAACGCAACTATGGCCTTTGAAATCAACGGTAAAATCTGTATTTGTACATACAGATTGAAACAATGAGTGCTACAAATGCAAATAGAAGATAAAAATCATGAAGTATTTCACCTTGCATGACGCAACGTAAAATCGAACTGTAGACACGACCATTCACGACTGTGTACTGAAAACGGCCTCTGAAGTAGAAGGCTGTCGAATGAAGTATGTTCAGTGGAACACTGTCAGAAATTTACTTCAGATTTACTTCAGATTTACTTCTGCAGATGTAAAAGTGCCCATCAGCCATTCGACCACAACGCGTGCAAGTTACGTCCAATTGCAGCTACGCAAGTTAATGCCACACATGTGGAAATTTACCAGGTTACTTCAGGCAATGCTAGTATGTAAAATATCAGACTAAACTAGCCATTTGTCTAAGAGACATCTGCGCACACACCGTGATCGATCGAAATTGTACGGGCGAACGAGAACGAGACGACACTTAACGTCATACTCGCTCGACCGCGTGCTAAACCAACACATTATTAACGTGTGTGTGTCTGGCAGTCGATCAGTGTGTCATATAAACTTGTGAACGGTGTGAATATCAATGAGAGCGACACGTAGAGAGTGGTCTCCTCGTGCTGTCGCGAAACGCAATGCCAGCTTGACCGGACACGTGTGGGTGGAAATGACCGGATGTTTCGGTTGTATTGTGAGATCATCCGCAGCAAGATGTTATCTGGGATCACTGAGATCTAGGAAAAAGAGGTATGGGAAACGAAGTTCGGTGCATGAGTTGAATATGCCCTGGCCAAGCAACGAGAGTTCGTGCTATAACGAAGAGACATCCATCGACGTATCAGAAAGGGAACAACTAGCAAGGCCAATTTGGGATTATCGCTGTACTCCGCCTCTTCCACGATCGTTGTTTATGTGAGTCTCAAGTACCTTTAGTGATGACGCAATATATTTACATACATGTATTCATATATCTAAAACTATTTGATACATATACATAAACGTTAAGCCTGAGAGCAAGGGGACCAATGTAATAATCTCTTCCAACGTTCGTCTACAAAGTATTATCCTGCCAAATGGGAGAACATACACCCAACGGTTTAATAATAAATTTTGAATAAAGCTTGGTTATCATTTACGATTTCTTTTGTGTGAATTTGAGCACATTTTTTATTAACGTGAAATCGTTTGAGGTTGAGGTTGTGAGGTGCGTTGAGATGCATAGGGTTTGTACAACGAACCAAGATGTTCAAAAACAGAATCACATAGTGATTCATGTTGAAGCACACAAGGCGCTCGTGGATGACCAAAGTAATGTGTTGCTCACATCTTCCGCACTTACACACCACTACCGGTATCTGGCTGTTTTCCGTCGTCAGATGGGGACAGTAAGATCAAGTTCAGTGAGCTTTGAAACAATGGATAAATGGTAAACAAGTGTATACTTGAATGCCACTGTTGCATTGGGTTCGTACAACCAACCACGATGTTCAAACACAGAATCACATTCAGGAGATGTGAGCAACACATCACTAGGTTATGAGAAGTTGCTCAGAGTAAGAGTTCAAAGCGTCATCTTTAACAGTCCAATACGTGGATTCAATGGTCTTATAACCATGGAACACAGATGATGCAGCCACTGGAAAAGCGGTGTTAATATTCCAGTTGATTCATATCTTGGAGAGGGGTGAGGGATTTAGTAGCCCTCACGTACTTGCAATGTTTAGCCATGCTTGACTTCAACACAATATATACTCAAGCAGGACACTACCGCGATACGGCATGCCAGAGGGTATTAGCATCACAAATTACATTCGCACAAATAATTATACTATTCAAAATGCTCGAGAACTTTGCTCTGGATTTATATGACTAAATTTCATTTCAATTATTGATCTAGAATAATCAAAAGTAGAGTTCTTATTCTATACTCTTCAATGTCCACTGACAAAATTTTCCATTTCACTACAACTGGAAAGTTAGCGATCTACCGCTGATATACGCATGTCTTGTTATTCACGATAATAATGTATTTAAATTACTGTGATTCTGATTTTTCAAATCTCCAATGACAGTTTTCGAATACTGTAATTATACATGATTTCCAAGCTTGAAGTGTTGGTTTTGAATAAACTATGGTTTCAATCAACTTTCTAAGAAAAGACAGACTCGCTAGATGAATAGACGTTTGCCATTCTGCTTGCAAAAATGGAATATTAGCTATACTCTTTCGTCAACGTCATTATTAAGTGCTAAATTATCATAAAATATGTCGACAATGTTTCATTGTTTTACCATTGGCCTGCTTTTGTTTGTCTGAAATTTGATTTGATATTTTATGGAGATAATGCGCGAATGTTAAGGACTGTGTGCTTGAAACAGTACATCATCTCACAGAGCTGAGTTCAAATATTACGTCTAAGCAGAGCAACTGTTATCTTGTCATGTTTTCATTCTCTTGGCTGTGAAGACGAAAATGATGATATTCAGAGCATGCGCACGAAATCTGTAATACCTTAATCATCCACTCAATAACGATAAATGAATGCTCTTCATTCACGAAGCATATGCCACATCTTGAACGTATCTTGGATGTACAGGTTAATAAATGAATATGGGCTACAGAATATGTTTACCCTACTACGACAGCGCCGCCTTCGTTATCTAGGTAATTTGTACTGAATTCAAAATGGCGTATTCGAAAAGAGATTTGCAACCAGTATTTTAAGATCTAAAGGTTCAGAACTCACAACTGGGCTAAATCGTAATTCTCTGTCAATGGGTGCAATACAAAAGGACAATAACGTTTTGTGTTTGCACGAACGCGCAAAAAATTGAATTGTTGAGTGAACAACGACTGCTGGAAAATAATTCCCACGGAAACAAAACGCAGCGCAGATATAGCAGCCTGTGACAGAGTGGCATATATAGCAGATATTAGCGAATTTGTGTCTTGCTTGCAGCTCGAGATTAGAATAGATAAAGCGAAATGGATTTCTTTCGTTGTACATGAATCTGGTTATCTGGCATTTACAATATGTATTCACAGCATTGAGTAGAAGCAAATAATCTGCAGCACCTTGAGCATAAAGGCGCATAAAACAATAGCAATATCTCGAATCAGTGATTTAATTTTGTTTTTCCCAAAGCATACGATCTTGTTTAATCATTAGTTTCAAAGGATACAATTAAGCATTATATTACATTAGAAATTCTATAAAATTCAATGTTTTAACGTCAACGCTTCAATCAAGTTTGAATGAGATTCTGAACCGCCGAAGCTTTCCGTGGCACAATAAATAAAGCACTAGCATTATAAGAAACGAAGGTTTTCAACCACCTTGATGGAGAAAGTGCACTTTAGGTAGCAGTACTATATAGAGAGAAACAGAATGGGATGCAAAACCATAGAGCAACTAGAAGAGAAAATTATCTTGGAGCATAAACATAGTCAAATGATTCGTGTTTTTATATGGGTGTCCATGCTATGGCATGTAAAAGGCTAGAATGATGATGAGCTGAGCCCGAAGCAAACATAAAAATAACTGTTTATACACGAAAATACTATTACCTGGCTAAGTCGTATTCCAAAATGATTTAATCTGTGGTGGGTAGAAACCAGGATGTCGACCGCACCTGCGGTACCGAGACATTCGCAAGGGGATAGGAAAGCGCTTGACATTGACCCTACGATTTGAGAATAACTTTCTGTTGATTGCTCATTCTGCATGCGCTGTGTGAATCGTCATCTCCAGACTGGAAAAGAGCTAATACTCCACTCGGCTGCATCCCATGCATGCCACAGATCGACTGATTACTGCATATCGTTGTAAGCACTGCGGGAGAGACGGTTTCTCCCTAATCGGACTGTTTATTCATTTGAAACTCTGTGAAGCATGGCACAGTCGTACGCTTGTCCTTTACATCCATGGTCGACCACGACCGAATGAGCCATACAGAAATACTGGTAGTACTATTTTGTGTAATCATACACTTCAACTTGATAGTGATCAACATTCTTGTTTGAATATGTCTACATAATTTTAACCGCGTTCATCCCAATCCCGCGCTTATCCTGAAACTTGAATTTACACACGCATGAAGGTAGAGAAGGTTATACTCAAATGACACTGCTGCATAGGGTTCTTACCACGAACCACGTTGTTCAAACACAGAATCACAAAATGATTCGTGGTCAAGCACTCAAGGCACTTACAGATGACCAAAGTGATGTGTTATTCACATCCCCCGAAATAACACACCACCCACACATTACTCTAGTAATCCATAAGCGCTTGACTTAGAATCACTATGTGATTCTGTGTTTGAACATCGTGGTTCGTTGTACGAACCCTATGTAACAGTGGCATTCAAGTATAACTTTGTCAAAATGTTATTTCGAATTAGTAAACTTTAATCTGAAATTAGTTGTATATTTTAAGGTTGATTTGAACACACAAATGTGTGTTATAACCCAGCTACGTAATGTGTATGTTTGAGGTGCGCAACAACTCTGGTACCAGTAATGTTTTTCTATTCTGCATTGTGATTAAAGATGTCAATTGACAGTAGTAAATTACAAGGACTATTTCATACATCATGCAAATGGTTACGCTTTTTGCATATATAATAATTTATTAAACAATAAATCAAGATTGATATTTACTTGATGACAATGCTTTCAACAAGAGCATTCGTATAATCCATTGCTGCTAGTTTAGAACGGTTTAAAATCCCAAAATTTTACCACGAATTCGATATCATTTGTGATTTCACAGAAATTTTCCATTCACAGTGCTGGTTATTTAATCAAGATCATATATCAATTGGGCTGATATCTTAACAGCGGTTTCACAAAACGATTACTAAATTCATCTAACACCAGACACTATCATTCACAATTTATTCACGCTCAACCCCGTGCAATTCAAAGTTTTAAGGGTCTAAAAAGCAATTTCTTTACAGTAACCATAGATTAAAAATATAGGGAATGCATAAAAGCAACACAAGTGTTCTTTCAATATGGAAAGTCTGCTTGGCATTGAGATGCGAGGATGGATTTGGTCAACGTATACTTGTCAAGTTCAGCTTTGAACAAATGATATGTGGAGACTGAGAGTTCCATATGAAGCAAACTCGGACAGCAAAAAAGAAACTTCGACAATTTGATCTAGAGTGTGGAATAATTAACTTATAGCCCTGAGATTTGCTACCAGGTGCTTCTTGTCGATGAAACAGAAGTTCAAGTGGGTGATTCACTGTATGCAGTATGTTGAACAACAGGATCAAGTCACCCCTGAGACAACGGTTCGAAAATTCAAATGGGGTCAGAGATACGGCCTGTTGTAGTTGTAGTTAACTGCACTAGCAACTCAAAATTGTATTGCTGTGACATATAATAACGTACGTGATTTTCAAATGGTACGTTGAAACAAGAATTACACATAGGGTCTTTATGAATGAACGATACTTTATTCCATTGCAACATGCTTGCCTGTCCTACTTGCTAGCGTTCGATAATCACACTGTTCAACTGTTTAATTTATTTTAAACCACAGTCTTAGGCGCTTGATTAAACCCAATTACGATGCCAAACGAAGGCGCGAAAACTGCTTACACATATGGATTCAGGAAGCCAAAGGACTCGTGGGTCGACACAGGTGAGTTAATTAGTTTTTCAATCCTATGACTAGGCTCATAACTTCCAATGAATCACTTGTAGTGTGTTTACGCCCAAATGGGCGAGGCATTTTCTATATCTGGGATGGCCTAATCAGTTTTTCGTGCAAATTATTTTATGAATAATGTGCGATTGTTCAATTATTTGAAAATGCCTACAACCTAAACTTCTCACCATATTGAGGCTGTAAAATAGTTGAGAAAGTAACACCATTTGAGGAGCACCCTCTAGAAATCACCTTTACCGCTTCGTTCTGATTAGACTGAAGATAATCCCTACCACCTGTGCCAGAGCGTCTTGACAATAAAAGAAAAAAAGTAATCAACGGCAAATTTTTGTCAGATCGTATGTTACATTTTGAAAAAAATTGAATATATATTGGAAGTTGAGGTTAATTTGGATATATGCATGTATCCTATTTTTGGAAATTTGTATGTGTAGATTCCAGCTGAATCTCTGACTGAGATCCACACTAATTTTTGAACTTTGAATCCACCGCCGGATAAGGCTGATACGACCAAACAAAGGTCGTGATAAAACTTTGTTTAGAGAATGAAAAATATTCCACCCAACCACGATATTGATGTGGGCGACAGGTGCTGCGTAATTAGACCGAGACATTTCCACAGTCAATTCCCTAAACGATACTGCCAAACTTAAACAACGAGGTCTATCGCAATGCATTTGAAGCTCAGCACCCGTTTTAGTTGTATTTGAGTAAAATCAATAACTGTCGATCACGTGCTGATGTATGCGTTTGAAGGTGATCGAAAATGACCTCTAGTCGAACATAAATTATGAACGCGAAAAATGCTGCATAAATTTAACACAAATGCTAGCTAAGTCTGTGTACAAGAAGCACTTAATATGAATTAGAGCGCTCTAAAATCCGCACCACGAATATCAATGTATTGCGTGTTGGGAGCTAGTGTAATTTCCGATTTGCTTTTATGTTTAAGAAAATTAGGCATAGCAATGAAAGGTTGATGGAAGTGAATCTAATACGTTAATTAAACTCAACGTGGTAAGATCAGGGAATGAGCACAACATAAATTTCTCATCGGTTCATTAAACATTTACAATATCTGGAGAGTACCACTCAATGCTGACAGGGCAATTCAATGAAATATCTTCACGACAACCGAATTGCAAATAGCGGTTGGGGGAACGATGCCGGAAATGGCAGCTGGCCGACATCTGGCTACTTATCGCAACAGTTCGGTCACCGTTCCCAAAATACCCGCGTTACCTCCCGCCTTGCAAGCACTCACCGATTGCGTCTCGATTCGTCACTGAAGTCATCCCGTTCAGATCTCATCGCGTTCACTCACGAATCCCACAACACAGGAGAAGCCGATTGGTCAAAGGCGTTTACTACGCACAAGACAAGCAACAAAATACAAACCTACCTTATGTAGGCAAATCAAACATCAACAACAAAGATCCTAAAGCATGTATGTCACTTCGATCTGATTTGATAGTCGATTTCGTGCCAACCGGTACAATGCAAGCCCTCGCCACCAAGGGTTCGTTTGACGAACATTGACGAATTACATATCGTTCGATTGCGACTGATGTTGTCCATCTTCTCGTACTTGCAAAGATGTTGTCACTACCACCGTTCTAATGTAATCCTTCCGAAATTCGAAATATTGCGAGTTCGCAATTGTTGTCAGTGAATTTTTTTGCGTTTCTTGATCTTGCGTTGCGCGGGAGGGTGATGAACTGCATATGATTTTAAAGCTCGTGATTAGCTCTCATCGGTAATGCACTTCGAAACTCCACACTATTACCAACTATTTAGCCATGGGATTTCTCTTTTTTTCTAATTGATTTATTTAAAATTAAATTGCTTATAATGGCTTTTATTCTAACACTGCCTTAAAAATCACAGTGTTTCAGATATTATCAAAGATTCCCCTTCACGATAACTTATTATTTAGGTACTTCATAAATTTCATAGAAGTGTTTTCACAATCCAGTTGCAGTCCACACAACATAGCCCGCAATTTGAGGATAAATTAGTAGAGATTTAGGCAATCTAGGTAAAGATTCGAGGCATATCATATACCTCTAGTTTGAGGGGACAAACTTCACAAAAAACAAAGCTATACATGAATAATAATCTACCAAGGAATGTTCCAAGGATGTCACCGCCGGAGTGTTTTGGGGATAGGCTTTTAATGCCAAAAATGCTCTAATTACGCGCGTCTCATATAGCCAACCAAGTCCAGCTTCTGGCCTGCAGGTGTGGTCCTGTGTGACCCGGCGGAACTGCTTCTACTGACAGGAAAAAGGGCGAAGGCGGCTGACTGGCGCCACACCACCAGCATGCTTCGGACAGGTAGAGCTCGTAAGTAAAGAAGGCGGTTCACCTAGTGGAAGAAAAACCCTTATCTCAAACCTTCACTGCTTTGTGGCTACATCCAATAATGGAAAAGGCTTCAGGAGTTAACTCCGAGGAAAGATCGGAGCCGGTGTGCCGTTAGGCAATCCGAAGTTGAATTTAACTTCGTCCTGCCTGCTGCTGCGACGACATCTTTGTCCAAACGTATGAGCTTAGCCGTTCCTTTGGTTCTGGTGGTGCTGTGGGGAGAAAGTACTTGCTGCATGGATAATATCTAGTTCTCCATATTCAACTGTCCAGGCGTACATCTCAGCGCATAAATAGAGAGGACACTCCGTCCCACTTCTATGGATAATAACACGGAAAGCAGTAGATACCGGTTAAAAGCTATGGCTCGACTGGCGTAGAGCTCAGTGCCAGAGGCTGATTCCGATGGTAGGAGAGATTTTCAGGTCTCATTGAACGGCTACCGCCCGCCTCAAGCTGGGCAGCCTCCAGCCAATAAGGTGCCGTCGGGCCACGGTCTGCTATCTCTATTGGGTGAACGGAGATTAGGAATCAACCCACAAGAAGACTGGATTTTTCCGCACTAGCGAAACGAATAACTCAACATCAAAAATCAGTTCTGAAACTGGGAACTTGGAACGTCCGGTCAATGCTTTCAGGATTTCATGACGTCGTCTCGAATATCAGAGGCGTAAGAAAATCAGCTATGATTAACAATGAGCTAAAAAGGCTGAAGGTAGACGTGACTACCTTGCAAGAGACACTGTTAAGCTAACAGAAAGTGATTACACATTATTTGGTAAGGAAGGGGCTCTGATGGGTCTCGACTGCATAAAGTTGGGTTTACAATGCGAAACAGCCTATTAAAAGCAGCAGCGGGAGCGAACGGATTTGGACTCTAAAGCTGATGTGCATTACTGGTACAACTGCATTGGTCAACGTTGATGCACCGACGCTCTCTGCGACGGCTGCTGACAAAGACGCTTTTATCATAACCTCACAACAGTCATCAAAAACGTGCCACAGAAAAACTGTGTAGTGGTATTGGGTGATTTCAATGCCAGAGTTGGTGCAGATTACGCGTCGTTTCAAAACTGTCTCGGAACGTTCGGAGTAGATAAAACCAATGAAGATAGAGAGCGCCTTTAAGAACTGCGCACAGGGTTCAATTTTTGTGTCAGTAACAATTCCTTTCAAGCAAAACCACAACATAAAGTCTCTTGGAAACATCCTCGCTCCAAACAGCTTGATCTTTTTCCTTTAAGGCGCACTAATATAGGAACTGTACTTATCACCAGATCATATCAAAGCGCAGATTGCGACACTGAACACTCGTTGTTTTGTGCAAAACTGAAGCTTTCCGACACGAAATTTCACCGCACCAAATTGTCTGGTAAGCCTAGGATAGACGTCACTCGCATGTGCGAAACTAATCTAGCTGCGGGATTTGTAAAAGCCTTCATAGGCGAGTTCAATAAGACAACCCCACTCGAATCATCTTCAGAAAACTGGGAATCGCCTAAATGTTGAATATGCCGAGTCGCACTTTCCACTGACGGGCAGCTCGAGCGACTGGTTCGAAGCAAAAGCTTTTGATATGATTGCTGTGTTGGATGAGAAACGGTCAACATTCTTGCAGTTAAAAGGTATGCCAACAGATGAAAACTTACGACTTCTGAGAGCAGCTAGAAATAAGGTCCAACAGACTGCAAAACGATTTGCAAATGAGTATTGGATTGAACTTAGCCTCAGTATCCAAAAAGCTGCGGATACTGGAAATTTTTACGGTATGTATGATGGGATCATGAGGGCCATTGGTCCAAACAAACTTAAAACGGCTCCCATTAAGCCTATATCTGGTGACCCGATTGTCGACAAAACTTAGCTAATGAAAAGATGGGTAGAGCACTTCTCCTCACTCTACTCTAGAGAGAGTACGGTTTTACCACATGTACTTTAAAATGTTGAGCGGTTGCCAACCATTGAACATCTAGATACTCCCCCTACTCTTGATGAGCTCAATAAGGCATTCGACCGGTTACCGAATGGTACGATGGTACAATCGGTTCAAATACATCAATGAATTTTCACTGAACAAGGAAGAATTCAATCAAACGTGCAAGACACTATCAAACAACATTCGCTGAGCGTTAAACATATAGATGTTCCATTGTATATTCGTTCTATGCTAAGGAATCGCGTCGAGAGGTGTTCAGCCACAATCCAACTATTTGATTTCAATTAATGGAGGGCTATGCACTAGTATTTCGGTTTAGCAAAATTTTGATGTAGTTATCCAGTACGCATTGACCGGTTTTGTTAACAAATCTTGCAAAGCAAAAATTCACTCACTCCTCTAGATTTCGTCTGCTACCTCTTATACCCAAATCTCGGACATCGCAAGAAATGACTCATACGCATTCATGCATCGTTGCAGTAGGTAACACCTAGTTTCGTGTTAAGCATGACACAATATCAAGATGGTTTTCCAGAACAGAAAATGAAATATTCTGGAGAAAAAATAATCTCCTACAATATGTGAAAACAAGCGAAGATTAACCCCTTCAGTTTGCACAGGACAATAAGTATCTAACGAGCCAATCGAGCGTCCAGAATTTATTTTTCGGTGGAAAGTTGCAGAAAAGCATTCACCACTAACACAACGTCTTTTTCTTCCGTTTTTCCAGTTGAAAATATCGACGATCGCGACGCTAAGTGATTATCCGGGTTGTATTTAGAGAGCACCAATTATAGCCGATAATTTCAAAAAAAGATGCGACGTTTTTGATTTTCGCATAATCTAAAAATAACTGCCCGTTGTGTTCGACGAAGTAGAAGTATTCCCTGACTTTAGGTCAGGGTGGTTGACCTTGCGTGTATAAATGCCATAGACCGAATGGCAATGTCGACTGGCGGCCTGAAAGCTGCAAACAACTTGGGTTTCCTTAGAAGAGTCCTAGGTTCGTTTGACCCCAATGTTGCCTGCAAATTGATTTCAACGTACATCCTTCTTCATGTTGAATATGCTATACCGGCATGGGATCCTTCGTTGAAAAACGATATTCTGCTATTAGAAACTCCACATCGCAGAGCGACAAAACTCGTCCTGGGACTATCAAATTATCCATACGAAATGAGACTTAAATTATTGAATTTGAATTCGGCTGAATACAGACGGAAACGAGGAGCACTTATATTCATTTGGACAGTGCTTAATCAAACAAATCATCCTTGCGGTCATTTGTTTCATCTTTCCCATAACACACATCTGCGAGGTTACCAATCGAAACTTTACTAACAGCATAGCAGCTTGAAATGCCGCAAATATGCATTTTCCGTTCGCAATGTGCAACTGTGGAACAGTTTACCTACTCATGTGGTACAATCTGGAACTGTTGAAGTTTTCAAGAAATCACTAGATATCCACATGGGAAAGTATGTTTTTTATGTTTGACAATAATCTAACAATATTTTGATATTTTTTACCATCCGACCCGATGTACATTTTTGTGGATCTTGTAAAGCATAGCTTTTTACCTGCATATAATCTATGAATAAATCTATGAATAACGTGCATCCCGCTTCGACAAAAACGGCAATGCACAAATGAATAAGAACTGAAACACACATGCACTAATACACATCAGAGAACCGTTTAGTGAATTTGAGAATAACAAGTTTGTCAAGTGAAGATACTATCGGGAAGTCTGATTTCAAAAATTGGCAAGCATTAATTTGAAGAATGTTTATGCGTTTATTCTACTCATGAGTAATAAAACGTTCAAAATTGCCGCAAGTTGAATGTGGTTTAATTGAGTTTCATCAACATTAGAACATATGAACGGTATTCAAATATCAAATATCTACTTTGATTAAGGTACCATTGCAAAATCCTGATGGATGGTAAATTGTACGCACGAACGACAAGCAAACAATTGACGGACATGGTATTTTGGGGCGAGGAGTTTGACTTGAGGTACGTAAGTCTCTCAGCTAATTCGTACTTCATGCTTGCCAATAAGTTTGATACATTACTTCAATCTTTCTATTTTCAGTGGACTTCCTGATTTTGAACTACTGACTGTGGAACTCTGGATTGACTCAGATAAAAAAGATCCTCCCAGTCCACGAAAACCGTCTTCACAAGAACGACGACATTTTCAACAATATGATATGGAATACCCTGTTTCAAACCCTTCTCAGTCACCATTCGGAAGAACAATTATGGCATGCACTAGGGGAACTAACAATTTGCCGGATGATTCAAGAATTGACGCTCAACAAGAACAAAGCGGAGAGGCGCGGACCAAGGTGAAAACGGCGCGCAGACGGCGCCGGGATAAAAGCGTTCGGAATACCGCCATGATTGGTAAGCGTATCAAAGTTCTATTCACGTAGTATTTACTTAATATTCAACATTTCAGCCTCGCTTTCATTAGTTGCGTTGTACGATTTGTCATTGTTAACGGAATTTACTCTGATTATATTCCACGAAATTGAGAAAATCTGTAGTTGAGTGTACTATGTATTCCATTTTTCTTATGCACAATACTCCCATGCTGCAAATATTCATATTTTTGTCGACAGGCGCTTTAATCATAGCACTTAATAACGCGGGTTTCTTTATACCCATGATTAATTTAAATCACAATCTGAACGACATTATTGCATACCTATATTCTCCAAGCTGATGGACACGAGAGACGTCAAATTAAGTGAAAACAATATATGGGCATGTAAGCCATTGTTGGATGATGTTGACACGACCAATCTGTTTAACACATGTGCCCGAACACATATAAATAAGGTTAAACCCATGGTTATCAACAAAGATTCTTATTTACATGCATTTTCCGAGGCGTGTGTGATGAAAATATATGCAAATGAAGATCTTTATTGATGAACATGGGTTGTACACATTCTGCATTAGTTTGGGCACATGTGATTGAGCAGTTTGATCGTGCCAACCTTATTCATCAGTGACTTAATCGACCTTGAATCGCAAAATTGCACGCCCATTACAAACGCTATCCCGTCTTTCGAAGTAATTAATTCAGGTCTAAGTTAGATGGATTGGAGCGGTAACAACACATGATACAAAGCTTCTGCTCCTTGACGAACAAGAAGATTGTTGAGAAGTGTACGAATTTCGTTGCGTCCCCGGCATTTAATATGATGGGTTAATGCACAGTTCTAGAGTAGATGTTTTAAATTTTCCGGGCGGCCAGATAATCCACTGGAATTAACACCCATCGGTAACGGTTCGATTCATACTCTGCGCGTTTTGTACTCATGAGGCCACATCGCATGTGTAACATCGTAAGAAGAGGCAAGAGAATACACGTTTGTCATTGTGGATACATTAATTTGACTGTGGGAGTTGCTTCAGAGATCTGAGTAGGGAACCATTCACTGATGCATACAATTCTTGTTTCCAAGCATCAAGGACATCCTCCTGAATTAATGCGAACTGCTTCCAGATGCACACTGATGCGTTACTTTGAAAGAAGTCTTCGCTTATGCAAATATAGTAGCCCAGCGAAAACTCGATGACGGTTTGTTAATCATGATGTTAAGTCTTTTTCACAGCATATGCTGTATAGATGAAGTGAAATGCGGCATTCTTAGGCTACCAGATGTTATTGGTGCATAGAACTACGCATCGGGTATGTCCCGTGGAAGACGCAGTCATTATCGTACCGAATATCTACACTTGTTAATCAATGTTGTTGTCGACCATGTTTAAACTCTTTTGACGTTTAGACTCAAGACCCGGTATTACGAATAACTATTTCCCAACTATGGCCTGAAAACCTATCTCTTACACACAATCACAAACGAAATAAAATATCGCTCTTTATAGCGTCAGTTCAAATTCCCGCTAACAAGCTTGGAAGAAACAGGGAACTAGAATGCTGGTATACTGCGGAAATACACGAACTTCCCGATTGGCTCAAACGATCCGATTCGATTGTCGACGTGAAGACCAGAGTTAGCCGACGTGCCCACGTTCAAAGCGCTCCTGGAATTCAGCTGAGGATTAAATCACGCTACCGATCTGTTTGCGTCCTGCCTCTAGCGGCGTATGCCCGTTTACAGCATACGCTTCAAGGGTTCACCTCAGCAGACGAATTGGGAGATGAGAATTCCGCCAGGGAGGACCGTGTAGACTCAACGCTTCTGCTCTCGAGTTTGGATCCATGGCTTGGCGTGAAAACGAAGGCTGAACTTGCGGGCTCAATGGTGGTTCTACAACAAGCTCTCGGTCAGGCACCGGATTTTATCTCAACCTTGATTCTGCGGGAAGTGAACAAGCAGGGTAAGCAAAACAATTGCAAGCACACTTTATCAGTTAATCAAATGATAGCTGTATGTGACGTTGATTGGTTGACGTTTGGGTGTAAACAAGTATGATTGGTTGAGTCTATTGGCTGAATGATTAGTTAGAATAACATCAGATATAGGATTACATAAACAGTCAGGCGATAATACCAGTCCACTGTAACATGGAAGGTTATTGCGTTATGGTGCTCCAAAAGAGGTCGTAGAGATGTTTCTTAGAACATTCGTGTCAATCAATATAACTAAAAAGGAAAAGGTATGTTGAACCTAACATTCTTTTAGTCTTGAGAGATGGATGATTATATTAGGTTCGATTGGTTGATTCACACCTAGGATGCGAATAACAATATCGTGTCTGTCAAAGTATTTGCATATATTTGAAACTAATTGGAATTTCATCATCATGAAAAGAAAGTATACAATGAATAGACTTGAGCAGATGTTTAGTAGCGTTTCGCTTCTGATACACATGCTTAGTAAGATCAAGGAAACTTAGAATTAGTGAGGTAAAAGCAATTGGAACGTGAACACTGATCGTAGTGACACCAGTGGTCTGATGAAGCATCTGTGTCTCTGGTAGTTCTTCGGCATCGGTAAGATATCGGCGATATTTCTGTTCCGCAGCAAAAAGCAATAACTTCTCTACTTCAACTCATAGCCGACGGCCCACACTATACCTCAAATTTAAAAAGACAGAATCCATTTTTCACGATTTGCACGTACAAAGATTTCACATCACATTTGAAAGATATTTTTACCGAAATTGCAGCCAACCTAACGGTGTTTTCTTCGATTTAAAATCCCCTAGACTAGATCTTTTGAAATACAACCGGTTTTTCATTTTATACACAAGCGTGGGCAGCGTTTCGCCTAGGAATTGAGAGGCTTTGTTTATCAGCTTTAAAAAGCACTTTTAACTTTGTTACGCAATCCATCTACCGTAAGTAAAATATGACGAACGATCTGTAAACTGAAACCTTTTGCCGACCGACCGTTTCAGACGCGATTATACAGAGTTGTTGTTGTTGGCCTCCTTCGGTCGATGTCGACCATGGATGTACATCACAATCTCATGATGTTTTCATGTTTTACAGCTTTTTGAATGACTAAATAGTCCGATTCGGGAGGAACAATCTCTCCCGCAGCGCTTGCAACGGTAGTCAGAACTCTGTTGTATTGCATCAGTTGCACGCCGGCAGAGTGATCTGCGTTCAGCAGCCAAGAGCTGTATCTGCTCCTCCCCAGCTTGCAGACGACGCTTTATGCAATGCCTCAAAAGTGAGCGGTCAAGAGCAAATTCTTCCCAACTCGCGGAGTCAATGTCAAGAGCTTTCATATCTCTTTTGCAAACGTCTTTGTACCGCAAGCGCGGTCTGCCCAATGGTCGACTTCCTGATTGCAACTCACCATAGAGTAGATCTTTCGAAATACGACCATTTCCCATTCTATAGACATGACCAAGCCACCGCAGGCGGCGCTGATGCAATAGGGTGAACATGCTCTGTAGTCCAGCTTTTGAAAGCACTTCAGCGTTAGTCACTCTGTCCGTCAACGATATGTTTAAGATACGACGGATGCTTTGTATATGGAAACATTCAGCTTCCGTCTTGCGTAGCTGGTCAAGGTTTTATTGCCGTACAGTAAAGCATTTCGTACGCACGCGCTGTATACCATCATCTTTGTCTTTACAGTCAGTTTGCGGTTACCCCAAACACGAGAATTCAATCGGAACAAAATGACAGCTGCTCTGCCAATCTGCTTATCAATCTCCGTGTATTGCGATAGGTGTTTTGCAATGGTTGAACCAAGATATGTGAAATAATGTACTGGTTCAAGTTGACAGTTTCCAACAGTGATTATTGGAGGCGATAAAGTCCCTTGACTAAGGACTTTAGTCTCGCTCATGCTGATTGTTTGCCCAAAGTCTTTGCATGCCGACGAAAATCAGTCAATTAGCGACTGTAGGTTCTCTTGGGAGTGAGCAATAAAGGCTGTATCGTCGGCAAACAACAGGTCACGGATTAGCACATCCCGTGCTTTGGTTTATGCTCTCAACCGGCTCAGGTTGAAAAGCTTACCATCACTTTGCGTGCGTATGTATATAACTTCTGTTCCCGTCCTAAAAGCGTGCTTCAGAAGCAGAGCAAAGAAAATGCCAAACAGCGTGGTATCAAGAACACACTCTTGTTTGACGCCTCGGTGAATTTCAAAGGCTTCTGAACTGCAACCGTTAAAATGGACTGAGTCAGAGTAATAGTTTATATAACAGAGAGGTGCCAATTCTATCTTTAGAATATCACATCTCTTTCTTTACGAAGTCAACCTTCAATTACATCCGTTGAAGTTGAGAGTAGAGGTCGCAGCGAGTGCCGACCTCTATGGCCTATTAATGTTGAGAAAGTGTGGAAGAGGACTCCGAATCACATCTTCAACTTACGGTGACTAGCATCATATAAAAATAGAATCGCCGACTGGGATATAAGTGACAATTTGAAATGCTCACCAAAATCATTAAAGCATGGGTGAGTGACTGTTTTCACGATAATTCAAACAATCGGGCAATTTCTTTGCAAGCAAGTCAATGAATAAATTTGTCGAGTAAATGGATTTTTTATGTGATTTTTGCGCAAGGTGTTTGAATGCTGATGAGTTAATGTAATGAATGAGCATTATTCAATTCAATTTCAATGGTCTAAAAAGTATGAGGCTTTACAGAAAACAACAGAATAAAGTAACAAGCAGAAACGGAAGTTGGTTGCTTACTGAACAGTTCAAGAATGTTCAAAGTAAAATTACTGAGTGGCATTTTTCTGTATAGTTTTGCGTTAGATATCAGAATAGTTATTTGCTTGCGCTATGAATATACCTCAACATAGAAATTACATATATTTAATTGAATCATATACAAAGGTTATGTGGATCGTGACCTATTTCCATTTTAATTAATCTCTACTCAAAACGATTAGTCAAGTGAATTGCAACAACAATAATTGACATGATAAAATATGACCATGCGTTGAAAGCGTTAAAAAAA